>JANHFX010004958.1:279-124629 GCA_027560015.1 Chloroceryle amazona | reverse complement strand
AAAATGAAGGTAATGAACTGAGAGATCTCATAAATCAGTGTCCCTTCACTGACTTTTGCTGTGCAATGACCAGTTGTATTACATAAGGCTCTGAGCAGTAATATCATTTTAAAGAGGTGTTGTCATGGGGCACAAGCTGGAGCTTGTAATGCTTAAGGATATCCTAAGAATATGGAAAGTTAAAAATAGAAGATAAATTTTAGGAATGACTTATCTGCATAGCTTGACTAAACAGGGCTTAGTAGGTAGAAAGGACAAAAGTTTGTATGTATTTAAGAGGCATATGTCCAAAGGAAGGAGATTGGATAGGAAGATGCTCAACATCTCTCATGATATTCAGAGTTGTAGTAATAAATATTGAAGGCTAAATGAACAAACATATAATCCATCATTTTTTTGAAAAAAAATAGAAGCCTGAATTATGTTCTTGTACATTTGTTATATGAAGACATGAACTCTTTCCCAGGGAACAACAGGATATTTTTGTGTATGTGTTTGTTCTCAGAGAAGGTATCTGTGCACCAGAATGGCTGTAAGAGGTTTTCTAGACTATGCACTCACATAGTTCTGGATTTGCTAGTGTAAATATGTAAAAGAAACGTGCTTTGCACTCCTGGTTGATGAAGGGAGAAATGCAGGATCTTTTTATGGTCCTTGATTTGCCTGAGTTTATTCTGCTGGTCTTCGCTTAGCCAAGGAGAAAATAACCTACTCTGGCACATGAAATTAATTGTAGAGAGACCTAACTTTACAAAGATTAAAGCTTGTAATGCCACACAGTGCATCACCTTGACTTAACACTGTATGTCCTCAAGTAGCATGCATGGCATCATGAGCACTGGTTCCTGTTGTGTCCTTTGGAATGAGATGCAGTATTATGCCAGCACATCAGTTCAGCATCCATCCAGTCAGTCCAATGTGCAGCATGTGTCCTCTCACTTTTCGTTACAAGGTTGCAAAGCAGAAGGAGCTTGGCTTTATCTTAGGCTTCACTCACATGACAATGTAACCATGTCTTGGAAAAAATATAGTTATTGTGGAAGGAATATGTAATTATCTCCTCCGATAAATGCCTACAGTAGAGTTTCTTAATGAAACATACTGCACTGCACATAATTATGGGTTACTGAATTAGCAAGACTAGTCTAATCCAGGCACGTCGTTGATACCTCAAGAGACTATCAGAGGATGAAGTGCATGGTTCAGAAATCAGAGGTCACTAGACAGCCCTCATCCACCTCATCGGGAAACCCAGCTGTCCACAGAGAGAAATGTTTGGATTGGAAAATCTGTCGTCTTCCTGAGATGAAGCCATTACCCACCATATCTGTGAGGAATCATATTCTTGAAACAAAGAATAAACCTGCAGCTCTGGGCGCCCAAAAATGGGTTGGGTTGCATAGCTGTCTCTGAGAGTACTTGACTGGGAAGAGCCTCTGCACATGAACCAAATCACAGATTTACTTGCAGTTTATTCCTTCTCTCCCTCACTCCATGACTGTGCTGAAGTCACTACGGTGAGTTACACCAACATGAATAGGCTTGTCAACAAATTAAGCTTGTTGCAGTGAGTTTTATCCCAAAACTTTGACAGTGAGCATTAGTGCTCATAAGTCTTACAGAAAACTTATCACATTGATTCAGCACATTTCTGCAGAAGCTTTTTTCATGTTGATATCAAGCTCATGTTTTCCTTGGTTGACCACTGATGACATTCCTACTGTTTTATCACACAGATTAACTAATAAAATGAAAGAACTGCTGAAGTGCTGACACAGCCTGCAGAGTATTGCTCCTGAAGAAAATTATATTATGCTCATTAATTAGGCTGTAGGGTCCAGCATGTGACAGGGTCATTGGTGCTAGCAGCGAGGGCCTAAGTCTTTCCATCCCACCAGGGTCTTTTGCTCTTTTCTTGCTGACTCCACTTCGCTCCTGACTGCCGATGCTGTGTTCTCAGGGGCAGAATGTGCAATCGCCTTGCAACACCAGAGAGAAGTGTCTCTTGTAACTGGGCATGATAACGTCAAAAGAAAAAAACAAACACAAAAGAACAGAATAATAAGGGAAGTGATAGAATTAGTGCAAGAATGAGAAATTAGGTTGGTGGGTGAAAAAGGCAGGAGAAAGGCTGACACTGCACAAAAGAGCACTTGAGAGGGGTGTGCCAGAAATGCTACTGGCATTACAACTTTTTAGCACATTTCTCTGTATACAAGTGACTTGACAGTTCAGCTGTACTTTATATTGTCAAGATATTACTGAAATCCTCAAATACATACGTGGATTTTGAAGAGGGATTATTTGCTTCTTTTTTATTTTTTCTTCTTTTTTTTTTTCTTTCCCCCTTCAGAAATATTTGCAGTCTTCATTCTTATCTTCTGTGGGTTTGGTGGAAAAGTTCTTGGATGATTCACAGATTTTTAAGAACAGAAGGAGCTGTTATGTTCCAGCTAATTTGAGTCCCTTCTTAACATAAATCATGAAGCATTACCCGATAATCCCTGCAGCAAGCTTCTGGTTCAACCAGAGCATGAATTTAGAAAGACATCCAGTCTTCAAACTGAGATGTTAAAAACTGGAAAATTCACAAGCCTTTATATCAGCTTGTTTCAATTGTCAGTTACTTCACATATGCATAATGTTAATTTCTTTAACGTCAGTTTCCAGTCTCTACCATCTCATACAATTTTCTGCTAAACAAGAAAGTTCTGTACCATCTGAAATGACACTTCTATACAAAAAGTTGGAGGCTAATTTGAAACTTACCCTTCTCCTGGACAAATTAAACAAATAAAACTTCCTTGTACTTGAGGCATACTTAAAGAAGTCTCACTCTAATAATTTGATGTTTTTTTAAAACCTTTTCAAAGTTGGTTGGTTTGGGGTTTTGTTTTGTTTTTTCAAATGTGGGCAGGAATTAAAAAAATATTTTGGTAGCTGTTTCTCTAATGTCCACATAGACAAATAGCACTTCTTTGTAGTCAAACAGGGAGAAAAAATAAATTGAGCACTATCTTAATATTTAAGTGGAGTGACAAGGTGGTGAACTTTGGAGAAAAAAAAAATAATTTACAATCTAGCAGGTATAGTGAAATAGCAGAGTATTCCAAATACATTTACTTTCCATCAATCATAAACTTATAAACCTTTCTTTGGCATATTTACTTATATTCTGAGTAAATTAATGTTGAATTCTTGTATATGCACACAAATGCTGGTCGTTTTCATGTAAAAACAACCAAAAACAAACAAACAAAAAAACACAACAAAAACAAACAAAATACAGGGTCTTGATTTTTATATACATACGAATCTTCAAATACATATCCTTGAAGGTCATCTCTGAAGAGCAGCTGAAAGTTTCAGCTCAAACAAAGCCAAATGTTGTTATTCAATTCTCATCATGGAGTAGTCTAGACAAATAGACGGCAGGATGTTAGTGCCCTAAACTATTGTGCCATCTGTTTCCCAATTGCTACTCATTTTAATGATAATGGATCTATAATGTATCCATGCCAATTTACTACAGCTTGAGTTCTAATCCAGGCAGATGATAATATTTCATAAATAATACCAGAAGAGTAAAATTTGTATCACATTTGTAACTGTCCTGAGAACATTTTCTTTTTAGAGAAAAATAATTTGTGTCTAGAGAAAGTAGTGACTTGTGACTTCTGGAGGTGACGATGTTAAGATCTGAGATCTCATCTGCTGAGATTTCCCCTGAATCCCAGTTTTAAGTACACACGAGAGCAGCTGCCAGGATCATGGCCTAGAAACCCATTTTGGTTCACAGAAGAAACAAAAGCAACATCTTCATTGATGTTCAACGAGGGGAAAAATCATGACCTATATGTTCGTCACTCGGTCTTCGTTGTAAAGGCAGAGAGTTTTAATTTTAAAAAGAGGTGGAGAACTTTCTTGGAGTGATTTTCTATAAAAGGCTTTCTGTGAAGTGCATTAAAAAAAAAAGATGTTCTCTTGTTATGGAGGAGAAACTGAGGCATGGAACTCTGATGTCAGTTACCGGTGTCAACCAGGAACAGTTCTCCTGGGGAGTCAGCCAGAAATATAAACCAGGTCTTCCACAGTCTTTTCAGTTGTGTGCCATTGACTCTCTCATCTAAAATAACATCTATCATGTTTTCCACTGCAAAAACATGTGGCCTGATCATATTGCTGAAATCAGATGGGAAAGTGCCAAGTGAAGGAGCCTTTCTGAAGTGCCCACACAAGCACTTTAAATGCTTTGCATAGCATTGTACATTAAGCATGAAAATTACTGGCTTTGAAGCACTCCAAGATTTATTTCAAACTGCAGGCTAGAAGATAACTGTATCGCCAGCACCACTGAACCTTCAGAAATCCTCAGTCTCAGAGAATTTTGATTACTTGATAATAAGAGATACCTGCTTGAGGAACCTGTAACGACATTTAAAAAAACTCAAGCTGTTTATAGAGAAGAATGTTTATTGTTACTGTTAGTATTTTGGGATTTTGTCACTTTTATCACATTCTATTTCCTTTTTTTTTTTTTTTTTTTTAATGTGATTTCATTAATACCAAGTTATCCGGTAGAGTTTGCAAACCAGTGTAGGGTTGAACTCCATGACAATAAATTTTTCACTATAAGTAAAGAGAATTTTCCTGTCATTTGGAATTTTTACCAAATGGTGAGAACAACAGTGGCAATGGGGTAAAAGGCTGGTCGCTGTTTATAAACAACACTCACCATGTTATAGGACGAATCACGTTAATAAAAATGCAGGTTTTAGGTCTAGATTTTGTTGAAACCATAATAAAAATGGGAGGAAAGAGGACAGTAATTCATGCTGTGCATTACATGTTTGAGCTCAGATCCTACAAAGACTCATGTGGACACATCCACATAATCTCAAACAAGACCAAGTCAATATCTTGAAATTTTTAGTACTGCACATTAAACGCAAACAGGGGTGATAAATTCCTTGAGACAGAGGCTGTATTTGTTTAGAATATCAGTACAGTGCCCCAGTAACTTCAAGTGCAAAATAAAGATACTTTTGTTCCATTTCCAAAGGTCTCAAGTTCAAGTACTGACAACACGAAGTGAATCAGTCCCCTTAAAGTCAAGGGGAATTTTGCTGCCAACTTCAGTAGAACTTAGTCATGAAATTTAAGGAACCTTGAAGAAAAAGTACAAATCTTCTAGATGTGGAATTATCTGGGGGAAAACCTATATCCTCTGAGAGATTTGTGCAGCAGCATGCATGCTGAATCGAAGCTCCCTGTTCATATATATTCTTAAGTACGGAGCATTCTAAATAACAAGTTTAACTTAGGTCTGTTTATCATAGTATAGTCAGGGCTCATTAGGAAGCATGATCTGTTTTATGCAAGATACTGCAATACTCGAAATTGAGAAGAGGAAAGAGCTGACTGAAAATAAAAGATGCCTAAACCTTTCAAAATATTTGGGAGATCAAGTCATTGCTTTTTTGAGGTGAATGGTGTAAGACAAACCATTACAGATGTTTTTTATTCTGCTGTTTGGAAGCATGAACATTGTTCTTGATAAAGCCTGTTGATTCAATTGGTATATGCCTGTCTACTGCTGAGTAGCACTGTGAGGCTGTGGGGGTTTATCTGCCACCAGATGTCATGAAGGCTGTTTTTTTAAACAGCTCAAATTGAAGTTATAATAGCTTGATGCAGAAATTATTAGTGAAGTTCTTTGATCTGTTATGCAAAAGAGAGTTAAAATGATCCCTTCTGGCCTTATATCCAATTTTATCATAGTTTTGAAAATAATGACTTATATTAGTTAAAAAAAAAAATAATTTCACCATTACTATAGTTACAGAAATCAAGCACCAGGCTCTTGAAAAAGTAAAACAAGTGCAGAAGACTTGTAGCTGTTTACAGTAGTGACTTGCTTCTTGATTTTAGGAATAAAAGGGAACAACATCATTCATTCACTACTGTATGCCTACCTGCACATTAGCCATTTAATTTTTTGGCCCTGTGCTTGCAGTGAGAGACCCCAAAGACTGGGATTTTTTCATAGAATCTGTTAAGGGAGGCAGCACCTTTGTTGGTGTTTCAAGTCTTGGAGAAAAAGGGAGAAAAGAAATTCCAGATATTATAAAGGGGGGAAATGGACAATATTGTGCCTTTAAACATAAGAAAAAAGCTGGGAGGGAAAAAGGAGTTTCCTATTATGTCATCCTTTATATTTCATATAAAACATAAATAAAAACCGTATTTTGTGGTCTCTAAGGAGGGCAGAAATTTAGCAACACTCATTGCTGTTCTGTCCCTTCCCCAAAAAAGGTTTGAAGAAGCAGTTAAGCTGCTAGGTAAGCAACTCAGCTGTACCACAAATCCCTCTTCATGCCAGAGAAAGCAGCATGCAGCTGCCCCTGGAATAGCAGAGCAAGTGTATGCTCTGTGTAAGAACAGAGGGGATTGTGAACCTTCAAGCCAAAGGAGACAGTTACTATGCTGGGCTTTAAGCTCTTGGTGATAATCAGGGACAGCAAGAAGCCCATCTTGGTCTAACATCCCTTGTCTCTTCTAAGAAACAGGGGATCTGGGCTGTGGAATGCCAACTAGACCACCCTGAATGAAGCATCCCCAAGTAAAAATGTACATCAACCCCGTTTGACGGAGGGAAGTGTCTCAGCATTTAGGCTAGAGCTTAGCTCACAACTACCAAGTTTTAAAAAATGGCAGTGGTAGAAAATCCATCTCATCCTATGGTATGCTATTCCAGTTGTTAATTGTCCTCAGTCATAAAGATGGGAGTTGTCTGCTGGGAGACTGTACCCAGTGGGCCAAGCCTAACCCCAAGGAAAGTTCTACAACCGCATCAAGTGGTTTGTAAGAATCACAAATACTTTTGAACAGCCAGACAGCTAGCAGCTGGAAAACATTGTTAGCAGCTGCAGAACAGCAATGGCCCATGATATTAGCTGCCAAATCCTTTCTGAGTGTTGCCTAATCAGCTAACTGAAGCTGTTCATGAGCAGAATTGGAGACTAAAGTAGATAAGTCCTAACACAAAAGCTGTTTGAATGTGCTGAGTTTTGGATGGTGAAGATAAATTGGGTGATATTCAGAGTTCCTGGCTGTTGTTTTTTAATAAGAATTTTGTGGGTTACAAATTTATCAGAAAATTACCAGTGTACGCATCTGTACCTAAAGTGAGGCATTGTATGTGTCGAGTGAGGTAACTAGCAATGCTTTTTTTTTGATATTATGAATGTAGTGACATTTTTTCTCCCCCCAAATCAATCAGAGAAGGTGTGTTATAGGCACCAACCAGAAATAATAGATACTAAAATAATTTGCTTTAGAGCCTAATAGCTTTCATGTATCACTTTGCTTTATGACTTAATTATCGATTGCTGTCAAGGTACCTTTGTAATAGAAGCTTTAAATTAAATTTGAGTATGGTTGAGTATGGTTCCTCTGCAAGGAACTTTGCTCATTCCTCTGGGAGCTCGTATAAGACAAAATTGTTGCATACTCCAAAAAAGCACATGGGAGCAGGGTCAGTCCTCCTACCCCAAATCCACTTGATCAGTATAGAAACTGTAACTTAACACTACAGTGTATACAGTGGTCAGTGTAAGTGTTCTCTCTATCCTCTGTTATCAAAAAGTGCTCAAAAGTGTCAAACCAAAAACAAATGCCTGAGCACTTCTGAGGACTGTGCTTTTTTTTCCTCTGCATTGTGCATGGTAACGTTACCTAAGGACAGTATAGCTTTGTATTTCCCTTCAGTGTATACCATGTCTTTAAGGCTTAAAATATTTTTTTAGATACATCACTGTTGGTGATTTCAAATATTGGAATGTCTGAGGTATAATTACTTCCTCTTTTAGACAAACCACCATAAAAGATTCAATTTCTTTATTATGTTGATTTCCCTCAGCTCTTAAAACAGATTAAATTGTCCTTTTTTTGCATGGACAGCTGAAGCTTCCTAAACAGTATTTGAAATGAAGGCATTTATTTCCTGAGTTTTCTCTAAAATAAAGGTATTTGCATACTCCATCAAAAAGACTTTGAAAAGTATATATAGGTTATTCTCTGTGACATAATTTTTATGTTGTTAGGGAAAATCGAGAAATGGAAGTGGTTGGCAAGAATTTCTCCATTACATGGTGCTATTGCTATCAGAGCAAGGCCACAGAAGGGGTGGCAGAAATGGGCCATACATTTCCTAGTGCTTCATCCCCAGATGTATTTTCAACTTGGATGAGGCAAGTCATACAGATGTAATGTTATCTTGTGAAGGAGTCGTAAACTTGATGTTCTGGGAATTTGGGCACTGTGAAGATGAAACCGTGATCTTAATATGCCAAGAGTATCTGCCACTGCAGTTTTCAAGGAAAGTTCTAGGATTTCGGCTAATCGCTCCATCAGTAAGAGTTTGAAGTGTGTTGGAGAGATACCACTCTTGTCAAATCTATGAACTTTGTTCAAGCTGGTATAAAATAAAATCTAGCAGAGTTGTGAACTGAACTCACACTTTCCATATTTTTTTTGTATAAGCTGCAAGAAAGAATACAAGGTACCGAAATCCTAGTACTGTATCCAGGTGATACAGTAGGCAATTCAGTGGCCATGCCAGTGTTTCTTAGTGGTAAGGGCAGGGGCTGCTCTCCTGCAGGAGATCTGAAAAGTGTAAAAGTCATTAGTTAGATGTTTCTGTTATGTCCAAGTGAAATGTTGTGCTGCTTTTCCATTCATAAAGAGCAAACTTTCTGTGAAGGACATTCATTATATGCAAATCCGTCAGCCCTGTTTTGTTTCAAGGAGATGACATCAAATTTTACTTCAGCTCACATATGTCAAACTTGCTGGTGAATTGAAGAAAAAGAAAAAAAGTTGGTTTCTGAATGGCTTGGAAGGGAGGAGTGATGCTGAATATTGTGGATTCTGAGTGAGGTGGGGTAGGGAGGGAGAACAGGGAAGAAGAAAAGAAAGATGTAACTTTCTGGTTCGTGCACAGTCCACAAATTAGACAGAGAAAGATACCTTAACTCAAAAGAACAGGTTTACTTTATGGGATTAGCAGAGCAAAATATAATGAGCTTGTTCAGCTGCATAGAGCTTTGATTGTAATGACAGCCTCTGGGCACTGCTCTTCTGTGAAAAGCAAGTGATGCTGGTATTGACTGACAACTGCAACTCCTTCTGTCTTGTGTTGGGGAGGAGGGCTTAAGGAATGTTTTGCTAATTTACTCGTGGATTAGTGTCCCCGGGAGAAAACAGCACGCTGCTGTTTGAATGCATTTTTCTTTGTCTATGCATTTTGCCTTCATGTTATTAGATGGCAGTAACTGGCTGTGTCATGGTTAATGGTTAACTTTTCTTTTTCTTGGTGCAGTTTTACATTACAATTAAGGAATTCACTTGAAGGGACTGGTACAAACAGCAGCTATCAAAATTTGAGGTGGCTCTTAAGTCATCTGATAGCAAAATAGAGCAGGTTGGCTGGAAGCAACTCTAAAAAGCATCACTTGAGCTCAAGAAATCAATTTATCTCTGCACTGGCTATGCCAATTATACATGGTGAGATGGGTCCCCCATGACTGAATTAACTTTGTTGCTTGTTATTTTGTCCTGTACTCAGATTCTGGCACTAGTGAATAGCACCTGCACCATGTGGAAATTTGGCACTTAAAAGCTAGTTATATTTGGCTTGTTCCCCTCTTTGATCCTTCTTCTGATGTCCAAGGAGAAGACTCATGCCTGAAATATTTAGCATCTGTTAAAAAAACAAAAAGGGTGTCTTGATTTTGCTGAGCCTGGGGTTTTTCCTGGCACTGAAGGTCCCTCAGAGGACAAAAGTTAAGGGACATTGCACCATAAAACTTAAAAAAAGAATCAGAAGAGCTTCCAAATCATGTATGATTTTATTATCATAGGGTCATTGGTGGTAAAAAAACCCCCGTGCATTTAAGTATTTGAGTACTGTTATGTAAAGTTAGACAAACTGATGAAATAGAATTAACAAGGAAATAACAGGGCTGGTGCCTTTATCCACAGTGATCTTTACCCTCTCTTTCACTTGTTTATCTTGGCAAGACTTCTCCAATGAGATACGAACCGATCACTTATCTTTTTTTAAACTGTGTTATCAGTCAGGTCTGAAGATGAGTCATCAGTTGCATAGACAGAAACCGTAAATCAGTTAATTTCTTAAACACTCCTTTGTGTAATATTGTCCTTCCTTTTGTTTGCTTATCAAGAACTGTGATCCATATATTGATGGGGTATATGACAACCATTTTAGATCTGTGGGCCTCACAGACTTAGAAGTCTGTGCAATCACCATTGCAGTGCTCTTCTCTGCTTGAGAAATACTTTGGGTTTTTTGAGGAATACTTATTCCTGACTAATGGGTAGATGCTGTCACAGAATGTCCAGCTGACTTGCCCATGTTCTCCTAAGGAAGGTATGGAAGAAAGCAGGTTGTATACCAGCACAGCATCCATGCAGCTGCATTCATCCTTCTTCTTTGTGTTCTTATGTTAAGTTCCTACCCTGAGGGGGAAAATGCATTTTGGTTAGCGACCTTTGGGAACTTCCACAATAAACGTAACAGTAATAACATTAGAAACAAGTGATGTTCTAAGAAATGGTTGATGAATGCAAACATTAGGAAGAACATAAATGCAGTTTTCAGAATCTCAAAAAGGAACAAGCAGAAAGTATTCACCTGTTAGTCCAACTTCTACTTTACAATTTTTTTAAATTAAAACTGTTACGGAAACCCTTAAACAGAAGGACAGTAAATGGTATGTGGGACACCTAATCACATCTGTTGTGAAATGAGTTTTAGTAGATATACAGAACCTAGAGCACTGGGTTTGATTTCATCCATTTTGTATAGTTCATGTCCTGGTTTATTTAGTTGCAAATATAAGTACCACAGCAGAATAAATAGTTAAAAGTAATAACATACCTTTCAGTACTGATATCATGGAATACAGTGGCATTATTGCCACTATATTTTTCTTCTATTGAGAATTTAGCAGAGTATTGTCTAAATAAGAATACAGCACAGTGTATTAAAACAAAAAGAAGAAAAATCCAGTACAGGCAAGTGGCAAGCAGCAAATAGTTCTTAAGCAGATAGTTTTAAAAGGGATGAGGTAACAAATATGAAACGATTCATCTTGGAACTTGTTCTTTTCAATATATAAAATAATGAAGGACAAAGAAGTAGGTGTAAACACCAAGCTAATTAAATCCTTGGGTGATATTGGACCAACAAGGATAGTATATTTCAGAGCAGATAGATTTAAATTTCTGAATGATGTGGCAAATTTCAGGAGATGGGTGGAAGAAAAGAAAGATGAGTTGGCATAGGCGAAAATGTCAAGACAGTTCACCAAGACAGAAATTATCATCATCATCAAAGAAGAAACAGTGACATGGGGTAGGAGAAATGTTAGGATCATACTTAGCACTTTATAACAGCCTTTTGCCTGTATGTAACAGACTATTAAACCTATAAAATTGTGGAGAGGAGGTCTGAGAAAGTGTTACTACCTGGTTTTGCTAAAAGGAAGAGCATAGCTATGGATATAAATGGTATTTTGGAAATGACAGTGGATCAACATGAGGGAAATGGGATTAAAAGGCTGAACTTCTCTTCCTCTTGGACTGATCAAAACTGGCATTTGAAGTCAGACCTGAGGCACAGTCTTGTGATCTGCATTTCACAATGACAGCACACATCATGTGGATGAGCTTGATCAATATGGAGCTGCAGGACAGTGATTTTATGCAAGAAAACTTAGGAGTCAAGATTTTCCTTTCCCTCTGGAACGAGAAGACTAGTCACACACAGTGGGGTATTTGTATATACACAGAGCACCTTCAGGAGGCCTGGTCAATAGAAACTGATGTTGGACCTACAAGAAAAGCTCCTTTGGCTTAGACCCTGACTCTGTGCCAGATGTATTTTGATTTCCATCTTCTGTTCCCTTCTGTGCCTTATAGTCACCTTGCCCTACAGCAGTGTTTCATACCCAGTGGGTTGTAACTGTCAGGATATTTCTGAAGATTAAGGGTGGGAAGGGTTATGAGGGGAATTATATATTTTAAGTACTGAAGCTCTAGTTCCCTTTCTGTGTCTCTCACAAAGTTAGTTGCTCATCTGTCTTGTTCAGAGTCACCAGTTCTCAGCTTCTTAAAATTCATAGAAATGCTAAAAATAATACTTTCTATTATCATGGATACTCTTACAACACATAGGAAGGTAAGAGCATGGAGTTATTTAAAAATTCAAGGAATGAAAAATACCCAAGAGGCCAGAAGGCCCATGACATCTTTGTGTGTCTAGAAGGGTACTAATGATGACATTCTATAGAGCCTTCGCAGGACTTTGACAGTTTCCCACAGGATTCTTCTGGAGAAATTGGTTGCTTATGGGCATATGCTTTGCTGGACAAAAAAATTGCCTGGATGAACAAGCCCAGAGAGAGATGGTGAATGGAGTTAAATCCAGGTGGTGGACAGTCACAAGTGTTCTGCAGGGCTCAGTATTAGGGCCAGTTGTCTAATATCTTTATCAATGATCTGGATGAGGGGATTGAGGGCACCCTTAGTAAATTTGTGAGCAACACCAGGTTAGGCAGAAGTGTTGATCTGCTCTACAGAGGGGTCTGGATAGGCAGGATTGATGCAGCAAGACTAGTGGTGTGAGGTTCAACAAGGCCAAGTGCTGGGTCCTGCATTTGGGTCTTAACAACCACCTGCAATGTTCCAGGGTTAGGGGTGAGTGGCTGGAAGGTCTCTGTCAGAAAAGGACCCTGGGGGTGTTGGTCAGTTGCTGACTGAATACAAGCTGGAATTGTACCCAGGTGGCCAAGAAGGCTTCCAGCATCCTGGCTTGTTTTGGAAACAATGTAGCCTGCGGAAATAGGGAAGTGATCATCCTCCTGCACTCAGCACTGGTGAACTCACACCTTGAATCCTCGGTTCAGTTTTGGGCCCCTCACTACAAGGACACTGAAGTGCTGAAGCATGTCTGAAGAAGTGCAACGAAGCTAGTGAAGGGTCTAGAGAACAAGTCTTCTGAGGAGCAGCTGAGGGAACTGTGGTTGTTTAGAGAGAAGGAGGCTGAGGGGAGACCTTCTCGCTCGCTACAACTGCCTGAAAGTAGATTGTAGTGAGATGGGTATTGGTCTGCTCTCCAAAATAACAAGGGACAAGACAAGAGGAAATTGCCTCAAATTGTGTCAGGGAGGTTTATGTTGGATATTAGGAAAAATTTCTTCACCAGAATTTCTTCACAGGCTGCCCAGAGAGGTTCTGGAGTCACTATCCCTGAGGGACATGGTTTAGTTGTGACCTGTCAGTTCTGGGTTAATGGTTGGAATTGAAGATCTTAAAGGTCTCTGCCAACTAGAATGATTCTATAATATTCTAGATTCTAGAATGATTCTATAATATTCCATGATTGAAATTGGAACTCGCAGACAATAATAGGCCATTCTCTCTAAAGAACAGAACTTGAAATAAGAAATTGGAGCATATTCAGAGAAGAACAGTGAAGATGTTAAGATGGCCAGGGCTGCATTAAGCTCATCTGTGATGTAATGCAGTATATTCTTTGGTAGCTTGATAAGCTGCTGCCTGTGAATCTCTATGTAGATTTATCTACAGGCTTATGCTGACTTCAGAAATTCCTTCTCCAAGTTGAATGAGCTCTTAGTCTACTATTTTACTGTTCATGGTTCACTCTAGTGTTCAGCAGGTATCCTTCCTTTCCATTTTGGCCTTGCCAGTTTTCTATATCCTTTCCAGAAGAGGCTGTCTGCCTAAAGAATCACTGAACATGTGGAAGCAGTCTGAAGTTGGCTTATCATTATCTTGCAGACCTTACTCTTCAACTGTTAGAGCAATATTTAGATAATTTCTTTCTAGGCTTTCTGGCAGCCACATTCAAGCAAAGTTATTTTACAGACCCCCCAAACAAGTAATTACTTCATTAATCTGCCCTAAAGCAAACCTATTATATGTGCATTCATTGGCCTGTATAGGACAAACAGCTCATAAAGAGCATCTTTTCTTAAAGAAGGTGTAGCTGTGAGAGACATTTCCTTGCAAAGAAAGTTTTCCAGAGAAAAAAAGGGCTTGTGACTGGAGTAAGTCACTTTGTTTACCCAATGCACACCCTAAGAAAGAAGCATCAGCAGTGAGAGATGGCTATTTTTTCTCAGGGTTTTATTACATTTTAGGTAGCATATTTGTGCAGGATCCTAATTTGTTGCAGGATTAACTACTTCATTACAACTGCTGAGGGTTTGGGTTTTTTTGTGAAATTTGTTCTTTTTTTTTTTCTTTTGCTCTTAATTTTGAATTCTTCACCTCTACTTAATCTAGTCTGAGGAGCCTAAGCAGGCTGCTTTTGAAGGGGATCATGATACGCCTGGCCTTGTTTTCAGATTGATCTGCTGCCAGCTATATCTTCCAGCACTCTAGTCAGCTGATTCTCTCCTCTTTGATTCTGCAGATACCTAGCTAAGATTTTAATTTTTGCACTTGTCATCCTTGGAATTTGTCAGCAAGTGCCAACTTTACTCTCCTGAGCCCTAAGGTCTATTGTAGCTTGACTAGGAAAGCCTGCTGACAGTGTGGATGTCTATTTAGAGAGGTCTTCTTTTTCCCCCAGCCTATAAAATATTTTTAAAAAGTATTTTGACCTTTGATATAATATTCCCTCTGAGTATATTTGTAAGTACAAAGCAGCTTCCAGGGGTGGGGAACTACTAAATTTCATATATGTACTAACTTTAAGTCTTTCCCGAGTCCTAAACTCCTGTGTAGAACCTGAATTAACTTGATTATATCCAAACCCTGCATTAGACCTCCAGTGCTATTAATATGTAATAATTAGAGGTGTGAAAAACTTGAATAGGCATCCAAAATCTGCAATCCAGTGCATCAGTGTGATTCAGTATGCTTCAGTTGCCTCAGCCCAAAGTACTGTTGAGATACTGATGCTGCAAGGTATTTTCACTGATACGGGGACATGGGATGTCCTAATATACCAAGTGAGAAAGAGAGCTCGGTGCTAATACCAGCACTGCCTGTGAGAAGGACCTATGCCATCTGCTAGATGGCAACTCTCAGACAACCACCAAAGGGAACAGTGTAGGCACGAAAAAGCTTCCTGTAAATATTGAAAGAGACAAAATGCCAAATATGGAAGTGGATTGCTCTAAAGCAGGAACAGTGTTTGCAGTGAGATGTGCAGATAACTGCAGTGCCAGTGAATGAGTTGTGGAGAAACATGGCCAACACATTCAACCTAATTGTGGTTGCTGGTCTGCAGCATCTTCTCACTTCACGTTGTAACAAACTAAATTTTCGAAAGGCAAGTTACAAGAGGTGGTGCAGTCATCACAAATATTCTTCTTTTTATTATGCTTTATTAGCTGAGGCAAAAAATGGTAGGGGACAAGTTTACAGAGAGGCAAGGCACTTCACAAAATAGATATTGTAGTTGGTAAGGAAAGAAATGGGAAATTGGATTTCTTGTTATAATGAAATTAAATCATGTGTGATGTTTAATCAAAGGAATACATTTTGGAAACATTTAATAAAAATGACAGCAAAAAGGCTGCCACAGAGAAGCAGAAGAATACAACATTAATTAAGAATACTGACCCAACAATTTGGTACAGAAAGTATATGTACTTTCAGAGAACAAAGTTATCTGAATACATAATTATACTTCATTGTAGTTGTCCTAGTGGTTTTAGAGACCTTTTTAATCAAGTAAGTGAATGGTCTAAACTGTTGCTTCTCTCCTGTGATAATCAGCAATGAGTAATAAGAAATAGAAGTACTCCATAAATCCTTCGGGCAATATTTAGACAAATGTATGAAATTATGAGGAAAATGAACTTGGTTTGAGACATTGCCTTCAGATTGCTCTAGGAGTCCTGAACCAAGAAGTGCTATGCTTACAAGGCTGTCTGTCAGTTGTGCAAATCTTGTTTGTGTTGCCTTCGGTGAAAGTTGTACCTTCACACTTTTTTGAAATTTTCATTCATAGTTATGAGGTTCTTTTCTTCTCCTCTACCACCCTCCTGTTATGAGTCTGGATTCCCAAGGTGATTGTACAGTTTTGCTGCTGTGGTGTTCCAGCCTATTCCAGTGGGATCTTCTCATTGAACCTGCACTGTGTCTCATAGAAAAGCATGGATCTCAGCTCAGGGTTTACAGAAGGAGGCTTATGCGTGAAAGTGCAAGCATCTGCTCTGCTTTTCCATTTTCTTACCCTTGTCATCATGCCTTCAACATATTTTCTCTAGCTAAGGATGTTGTAGAAATGGAAATTGTTCTTAAGTCACCCCTTGGCCCTTAGGAACAGATCTGAAGGACAGATGATTTTGTTTTGCCCAACCAGGCAGGAATCAATGGAACTAGGGAGAAATAAATAAAAAGGACCTGGGGCTGTTGATCAACAGCTGGCTGAGCATGAGCCAGCAGTGTGCCCTGGTGACCAAGAAGGCCGATAGCATCCTGGGCTATATCAAAAACAGTGTGTCAAGTAGGAGTAGGGAAGTGATCCCCTTTACTCAGAACTGGTTAGGCCACAGGTTAAGTATTGTGTTCAGTTTTGGGCACCACGGTATAAGAAGGACAGTGAGGTGCTGGAGAGGGTTCAGAGAAGGGCAGTGAAGCTGGTGAGGGGTCTGGGCAGTGAAGCTGGTGAGGGGTCTGGGGAACCTATCTTATGAGGAGTGGCTGATGGAACTGGGGTTGTTTAGTCTGGAGAGAAGGAAAGTGAGGGGAGACCTTCTCACTTTCTACAATTACCTGAAAGGAGACTGTAGTGAGGTGGTGGTCTCTTCTCTCAACTAGAGATAAGATGAGAGGAAATGGGATTAAGTTGTGCCAGGAGGTATTTAGATTAGACATTAGGAAAAATTTCTATACTGCAAGCGTGGTGAGGCATTGGAACAGACTGCCCAGGGAGGCAGTGGACTCACCATCCCTGGAGGTGTTCAAAAACCATGTAGAGATGGTACTTAAGGACATGTTTTAGTGTTAGGTGTATAGATGCATTCAGTGATCTTGGAAGTCCTTTCTAACCTTGATGATTCTGTGATTCTGTGAACTGAGATGTATTAAAACCAATGGCTTTTCTAGAATTTTAAAAATAATAATATGGCATGTTTCTATGAGAGGAAAACCTGATGCTAATTGGTTCTTTAGGGTTTTGAATAATTGGATGTTTCACTAACTGATAAAGAAAGCAAATTCTTTAGAAGGGAGAAGGAAAATTCTACAAGCTCTCATACATACTGTAAGAAGTTGAAAGCAAAAAATCTGAATAATCCATCAGAAATTAAGCTGTTAGAAAAAGGAGAGGATGCCTAATGAAATCTGAATTGGCATCATAACACTTTGCAGTCTTGCTCAAAATATTATATAAAGTTAATTGGACCCACTGGGTTTTGCAAGTATACTTGTCTAAGGGTCTGCTGTTTTCTTTAATGAAAACATCATCCTTCACAATATCAGGAGAACACATGGGAATCTCTGATCTTGCATGCCAGATGTCACATTCTGTTACACTTTTAAACCTTGAAAGCCATTGTAGTTTTAGAAATCCATACAAACCAAGGATGATATGCTTTGTTCAGTGCTGGTTCTTCATCTGTGAAAGGCTGTTGGTACTGAGATACTGTCAATAATCACAAGCCCCCTGGAAAAATATTGTGATTAATTGTGTACACTTATTAATGGCAGTTTAAATAATGACTTGAGGTACCATATATTGACTTCAAAAGATGAAGCATTTGTCATAATTTTTACCACAGAAATATTTTTAAATCTTCAATAATAGTAAATTCATCTTCTTTGAAAACTAAAATCATGTAATTTGCTGTAGCTAGGTTTTTACTGAAAACTGTGAGTTGAGCCTGGGACTCCAAAGTGGTCAGTTTTGCTGTCTGCAAGCCAACCATATGAAAGACTGCCTCTGAATTGAAAGAGAGATAGTGAAATAGCTCTTACACATGTTAACAGAGATTTCCTCACAGGCATGAAGGACAGTGTAGGAGGAACATGAAAGCACTTGACTGAATATTTATCACGTGTGGGTGGAGCCTGGTACTGGGGGTTATCAGAGGGAGGTGGTAGCATCTCTCTGGTGCATAAGAGTTACAGCAGCAGAAGAGCATAAGGAGGCTGTTTCAGCCATTAGACAGTCAGTTCCTTGCAGTTCTCAGGCTGAGATTTTGGAGGACTTTATTGAAAACCAGTTGAAGTCAACAAAATGGGTTTTTCATATGAAATCAAGGGAGGGATTCAGCTACAGCTGAAGATATCTAAGCATGTATGTCTGTGTGTGAAATAGGTGTCAAAGCTCCAGTTATCTTAGTGGATATCTAGGTCTGGATTCAGGTGCCTCAGGCTAGGTGTACAGTGCCACTTCAGTTCTGCTTGGCCTTCAGATGCCATTCCAGAGGGACACCAATCCCTAAGGTCCTGTTGAATTGAGTCAGTACAGTCGGTAGACACAGAGAGCAATTCATCACACCCTGAATCACTTGCTAGGCTCCATTAACTGTATTGACTGTATCAGGGACTAATTCAGTATGCTTACACAAAGATATCTACACCTGGACCTTAGTAACAAACTGAACACTGCTTCAAGGATATAAAATCTCGTACTGCTGGGCAAAATACTTATTCTGTTTCTGTTGCTAAGAATTTTGCCACAAACTTTATTCAGACTAGGACTTCACTTTCCACTTTCTGTGCTCTATGCAGTGCTTTGTATCCAGGCATTCTGTTCAGCTTGCAAATGGTCATACTTCTGTAATTAAAATTTCCTACAAGCTTTTGGATTAACTCCCCTATCCATCTGTTATTTCAGTAATATCCCAGATAATATCTCACAGTAGCTCCCAAAAGAAAAAAAAAATAGTATCAGCATTTACACTTGGGTAGTGGGGTAGTGAAGTACAATATAAGCATTACACTTTCCTAAGGGCACTTATGCCCTGAAGTGAAGCATAGCTCTGAGGTACAAGTCTGACAGAGGCATGAAGAGGTGTCTCCATACATCACTATGCAGTTCCTTGTGGAAGGTAATAACCTTTGTCTCAAAACCAGTATCGCTGCCTGTGTCCCTGAGACAGCATCCCTTGGTTTAGAGACAGCCCTGTGCTAGTGCAGTTGCGTCGCCCAGTATTGGAACAAGCTGTCTTGGTGCCTGCTGGGATATTTTGTACTGTTGTACTGTAGAATATAATTGTGCTTTAAATAGAAAATATGTTCACCAGCTATCTGCAAGTTGCTTTTTAATGATGTGCTCTGCTATTTTTTGTGATATATTCTGTTCTGAGGAGCATTTTTTTCTGTTTGTGAGCTAAGAAATTGTGCCAGAATAACTGAGAGCACTCCTAAGACTGGAAATGAATACATGTGAAAAGAACAACTTGTTATTTGAATAAGTTTGCCTGAAGGGGAAATTTCAAAACTTTTAGTAAAATTCCATTCCTTCATGTTAATTAAATTCATCACTGCACTGTTTGATTCAGCATCAGGAGTTTTTTTTTTCTCCACTGACTTGAATAAAAGAAGGATCAATTCCTAAATGACAATTTCCATCAAGGCATCACTGCCACATTTCCTTTAGTTACAAATTATTCCTCTAGTAAAATGGGATCAATAGTGCATATTTATGACATACAAGAAAATCTTCCACTGAGATCATGTTGTCCTTTCAGGCAGTCTTGTGGAGTGGGTTAATGCAGTAGCAATATTTCTTCAACTTTTTCCCCATTTCTCTTTCTCACACTTGGAAGAGATGTCTTCTGGCAGTTCTGTGCTGGACCGCATGCAGGCACAGCAGGAGGCTCTTGGCTTCTCTGACTCATTTACTGTCCAAACAACTGCTCCTCACTCCCTCAGAGGAAGGCACAGTGGGCAGACAGAAATATTTTACAGACCAGATGGGGCTAATGGGCCACAAACTGGAGCAATCTAACCAAAATACGTATTTAATTGAAGGTTGTTTCTTGAATTTCTGTCATGGAATTATGGACTGTGCGTGACAGATTTGTGGTGACCAGATCTAGTTTTTCATGTTTCAACAACTCCTGGTCATGTCAGGGGTATTCAGTGGCTCTCAGACATTACAGGAATTGCCTCACCCTTTCTGCTATCAGACTTTAATACATACTTCAGATAGTCCTCAAATAGTCTTAAGTGCAGTTCTGCTAAGTGGTAGCCCTAACAGTATATGACTATTGACACATCTACTGTGTTAATTTCTGGAAAAATATCCTTTGCTAGTTTGCTTTTGTTGTGTTTGCTTGTGGTTTTCCCCAAAAATGTTGGCTTTAAGTGTGTATGTCCAAAGGAAAGTTACTGCTTGTGGAAAATGCAAGGAATTTCCCTCAGGCCTCTGCTTATCCCCTTCATACCTTTAGGAGTGATTCTCTAGATTTCACCGGTTAGGCAGAATCTGATTATGGTAACCAATTTGTAAGAGGTATTCCAGGAATGACAGTGGACTTCAGTTGCTGGTCTGTGTCATCCAGTAACGTTTTGGTTTTTAGTTTTTGCCCTACACTGATATGGAATCACAAAATGGTGATGGAAGGATCCTCTGAAGATATATAGTCCCACACCTCTGCCAAAGCAGCTTCACGTAGACCAGGTTGCACAGAAACACATCCAGGCATTTTGAAAGTCTCCATAGAAGGAGATTCCATAACCTCTCTGGAAATTATATCCTGAGATTAGATCTCTGTTGAGATGCACATCTGAGACCCATAACATTTATGGACTCTCTCAAAATGTGCCCTGGACCATTTCAGAGTAATGACTTGCTTCTCTACATTTCCCTTGTTGCTTATTTAAATAAGAGATGATCCTTTACCTCCTCAGTGAAATGACAGTGCGACATTTAGAACATCTCTTAAAGCAGCTGCTGTTGCACTCTGCAACAACAGTGGTATCATTTCATTAAAGGAAAATAAACCCGTGTTAAGCAAATGGGATATAAAGTGTTATGTAACAGGAAAAAGATACTTAAAGTTCTGGTTATATTGTATGCACATGTCCAGTTAAGTTTTTCTTGGCCTCATTGTGCAAAAGAATTAATCTGTCCTAAGGAAGGAATTAATTTTTTTTCTAGTGTACTTGTCATGCTGGAACTAACATACCTGGCATTGAGAAGCTTTAAGATTCTTCAAGAGGTTTGTTGAATATTGTAGTAGTTAAGACAGAATTAAGAATAAGCATATTTAGGTTGCAGATTGCTTAGTTATGAGTATCAGTGATGAATTTGGGTTACTTAAAAATGTCTACTGCAAGCACTCTCAGTGCCTTCTGATAATGGCCGTGGCTTGTCCAGTGTCTTCTACCTTTCTCTTCAGGTAGGACCCCAAGAGCCAAGAAAGGAGTTTTTAAGACAGGGCATGGCTAAGGATCAGCCTGGTTGCCTGCAGATCCATCAGAAAGTAGGTGCTTATCTGCATTTAGATAAGGCATCAGAGGAGAAGAAGCCTAACATATGAGGCATCAAAATGTCAGTGGTAGCAAAGGTCTGGAATAAATTTCCTAGAAAGGTCCATATTGGCCAAAGACACCCAGACAAGATGTTGTCTTGACTAGTAAGATGCCAAGGGTCAGACCACAAAACTAAAAGGAATGAGATCAGACCGAGATCTTAATTTAGGGCCAAGATCCAGCCTTCAAAAGGAAAAAATCAGATAAGCGTTGAAAGATTTTGTCTGGAATAGAGATGTCTCCTCTGCTTTTAATTCCCTGGCTGACGTTATAAGGGAGAAACTTTTGCCCTTTCATTAGATGTAGAGTATATGTAGCCTACTTGCATAATAGTACTAGTATGTATGTGTATGAAAGTAATATGTGGAAGGTTTTTGTGGACTCAGGCCAAAGGTTGATCCCAGTCACAGAATTGGAGAAAGTTAGGGATTGGAAGGGACCTCAAAAGATCATCTTGTCCAATCCCACTGCTGGAGCAGGATCACCTAGATCAGGTCACACATGAACTCATCCAAGCAGGTTTTGAATGCCTCCAGAGAAGAGGACCCCACAACCTCTCTGGGCAGCCTGTTCCAGTTCTCTGTTGCCCTCACCGTGAAGAAGTTTTTTCTCATATATATGTGGAACCTCCTATGTTCCAGCTTGTACCTGTTGAGCAAATACCTAGTCATTGAGCTGCTAAGTCCCACCACACTTCGCTGTATTGACTGGTTACATAAAATGTGGTGATCCATTGAGGCACTTATATACAGAAGGGACCTTGATTAAATGTTCTGTTCAAGTTCTCTTTATAATAGTTTCTGAAGACTAATCTATCACTGAAGTAAAATATGCAGTTGATATTCCATAGGTAGAAGAGGGAGTATGTGAATCTTATTAGAGATTTACAGCTTTATCAATAGATGACCTTGGTCAGACTTACCACTGTATAAGAAGGATTTGGAGACCACATTTTTGAAGATTACTGAAAGCCCATTTTTAAATCAGAATCAGACAATTTTGCAGCTGTATCTGAAATATTCAAAATGGGTTGGAAATGAGACTCAAGTCTTGTAAACAATCTTTAAAAACAGGTAGACAAAACTGTTATAATAATGAGAGGCACAAGACAAAAGGGCTTCAACTCAGTGATTTTTCTCCCTCTTCAGATATCCTGTCTAATTGGGATGGATCGCATTACCAAGAGTGTTGAGGTGAAGTGGACAGATGTTCATCTTGCACATTACAGGATGAATATGTGTCACCTCTTCTTTATCCCTTGGAGGCCATTGAAAAGCATTATGAGAAGTCAAGGAAAAAGATTATTTAACCCTTTTTCCATCTCAGCTGCCTCTGATGTTCAAGAGAATTACCTCCTAAGTGCATCTAGCCAAACTCTTTTTCTTCCTGCATATAACCCATCAAGGTGTTATTGTTTCCAGTGCAGCACTTTCTTTGCCCTCTAATACTGGACAGAAAAGGCAGTCATAATTTAGGCATCTTCACTTGTTTGATTGAAAAAATAGCTTGTCTAATCATGGAATGTTTCAAGAGATTTTATGTAAGTTTTTCATACTACCTGTATATTTGTCTCTGCATAAAGCTTTCAAGGAAAAAGTTTTTCACATTCTGCATCCCAAGACTACTAAGAAATCAAAACAAATTCTTTGTAGGGTTTTATTTCCATCTCACTTTTCATCTCCCTGAACAGCTTTCTCCAGCTTTCTCTAAGTGTTCTTTTCGCTTTTTCTGCAGACTGTATGTGGATGGACCCTTTGGAAGTCCCTTTGAGGAATCTCTGAACTATGAGGTCAGCCTCTGTGTGGCTGGAGGTATTGGAGTTACACCATTTGCATCAATACTCAACACACTGCTGTAAGTGAGCTTAAGCATTTTAAAGCAGTTTCACCCCAATTTACCATAGCAGTGCATGTCAGAAAGAATTCCAGAGTATTTAAAACTTCCATTAGCATAATATAGATAAATGGTTCCTTGGAGAGAGGTAGAGGACAGGGATGTCCCCTGAAGAGCATATATTACCTCATACAAGCTTTGTAACCCAAAGACTTGTGGTGGAGTTGTGCCAGAAATGCATCTGAACTGGGACAGTGTCACTAGCCTTTATATCCTGCCACCAGCCTAGCCTGAGATTAATGCTGTCACAGCCCTTCAGATAGACTTGACCCCATAGTCCCAGCTCAGATGAGGTTATTGACACTATGATAGTGACTTTTTAAGAGTCAGGAGGTTGTGACAGTCTTTCTGCTGGACATGCAGGGCCAGCTGTCCTGGTATGTTTGACTTGTGTAAATGTGTTAGTTTAAGGTTTTAAATGAAAGGGATCATCAGCTTGAATTCAGACAGCATTTGGATGTTTAACTCCAAATGCACCTTTTTTTTTCTTTTTCTTTTTTTTTTTTTTTTTTAAATGCCTTTGGACATGCTCTTCGAACCAAATTTTCACCTCTTCTGTCTCTGTCATGTTGGCAGCATGGTTCCCACCAAATCTTGCACTGTGTGAAATAGGCTTGCTTTTATGATTGCTATTGATTTTATGTTGTCAGGTTTGGTTTTTTTTGCTAGAGTATTGTCTAAGAACACCAGTCACAGGTTAAGCACCTCTGTTTCATAGGGACTGTATAAACAGCCAACATATGCAAACCTTCCCTTGAAGTGTTGAAAGGCTAGCTAGCTTTGGGAGGGTTTTACAGTGCACAGTTGAAGCATTTGTTGATTTGTTTGAAGAAGAACATGTCAGTGGCCAGCTCTAACTCCAAAAAGAAGTTAAAGCCTGGAATTCAGATCCTGTGCACAGTCTTCTGTCCTTGATCGGGGTTGGTCCTGACAGTGCTGAGTTCTTCTGAAAATCATCAGCCCCACCTATTTCATAGTGCTGCATCCCTCAAAGACCATCTTGGGCTCCCTCTTTTTTTTTTTTTCCTGAGACTGTACTGATCACCCTTCTCAATAGGGTACATTTTTGCTGAAAGCCTGGGCCCCAGGTAGATAAGATGACAATTTTCCTCATGATGGATTATCATTGACCAGAAACGTTTACAAGCAAAAAAAGCTGAAATCAGGACTTGAAAGGCACTGTACTCCCCAGTCTTAAAGCACTTTTTTTTTTTTTTATCTCTGTGGGGATTTTACATGAAAGTTGAGTTCTCAGCTTCTGCATACTGATGAGAGTGTCGCTGTCCTTTCTCCTCAGGCTTACATTGGAGGTTAGGAGTGTGAGGAGGTAAGACAGTGGTTGGAGCCATCACATAGTTCTGTTAACACTATACCCTTGCTGGGTAAGCCAGCCATACCAGGGTTTGAAATAATGAATACAGATTCATAGAATGTTAGGTGTTGGAAGGGACCTCTAGAGATCATCAAGTCCACCCCACCTGACAGAGCAGGATCACCTAGGGCAGGTCACACAGGAACGCATCCAAGCAGGTTTTGAAAATCTCCAGAGAAGGAGACTCCACAACCTCTCTGGTCAGCCTGTTCCAGTGCTCCATCACCCTCACAGTAAAGAAGTTTCTCCTCATGTTGAAGTGGAACCTTCTATGCTCAAGTTTATACCTGTTATTCATCGTCCTATTACTGGGCACTACAGAAAAGTTATTGTCTCCTTCCACTTGACACTCAACCCTCAGGTATTTATAGACATTAAGTGTAGACAGTGACTATGGTGAGATGTATCATGAAACTTTGATTGGGGTTGGCTCCTGGCAGTACCATTTGAGGTTGACAGGGTATGCCTTTCTGTCTGTGAAAAATATTTTAGGAGGAAAAGGAGGAAACAATATGTGCTCAGAAAACCAGAAAACAGCATCAGGCAACTAAGAATATATCTCTTGGGTATTTGTGCCTTATTTGAACTCATTAATTAATCCGATTTTTTTTTCACTTCTGTTTTCTTTCCCAGTTCATTCCAGTACTTCCATTTTGCTATCTTTATGTTGTATTTGAATTAGAAATCTGACACAAGACTCCTGGTTTTCTAAATGCAGTGCCAGAATCTGTCCACGACTGCACTTTACCCACCAGCATTTTCTGAGGGCTGTAATACATCACACAGTTCCCTAATACAATGGAGGTCTGATTTGGTTTGGTCTTTCTGATATCACTACAGCATTAATTAAATCAACTAGAGCCTTCCACATATGAAGGCAGAATTAAGTCCTGATAGTATTGCATTTGTCAATATTTTCCTCTTATAGGTCGCTTTATAAACCTAATAAAGAATTGATATAATACACTTGAATTTAGATTATGTGCTTTGCTTTGAAGTAAAAGTTTGATGATGATGCATGAATCCATATTTGCTCTCCAAATCATCTGTATACCTGACAACTTCCTAATGTGGAAACAGTATCTGTGAAGGATGTTAGCTCTGTGATAGAGATTTAATATTCTCAGGATTATCCTGATAGGCTGCATTGGTCATTTCAGTATTTAATGTATCACATGATGAAGTACAGCTTAGCAGTTAGCTTCTAATGGAAATTCACATTTCCACTAATGAATATAAAGCATATTAATTAATGTTTCCTTTTTAAATGATAATTTTTAATTACCCGAACGTTTTATTTTCAAGTGATGGCTGGAAATGTTACAAGCTTAGAAGACTCTACTTCATTTGGGTGTGCAGAGACATTGAATCTTTCCGCTGGTTTGCAGATCTGCTCTGTATGTTGCATAACAAGGTAATGGGTGCTGATTGGAGGGACACTGATAGCTTAATAAATGCAGGGTATGTCCACACTTCACAACCAGCATGCTATAGAGAAGGGCAGCCTTTCTGCAAAGTGAGCTCCAGCAGTACTTCTGCTTGGGCTACCTGGCTCAGACTGAATTTATTCTTGGAACTGCACAAAACAATGTTTTGAGTATCTGTCACCAGTTTTTTGGTTGCCATGTACCAATATTCTGGGCACTTCTCCATGAAATTTATGAGATGGAAGAAGAACATGCAGGTTGGGGAGTTATGAGTGGCCTTTAGCCATTTGCCTCATAGACAGGTAGAGAAAGGAGGGGGTTCTACAATTTCAGGTGGATTTTAAGAGCAGCATAGCTTCCTAAAATAATTTGTACACAGCGTGATGTGCAATATTCTGGAGTTTATAAAGGGGTATCTTCTTCATTAAAAAGCTTACTTCACTGATGCTGAAAGCCATGTCCCTCAGCATAGTAGCCACAAGTGACTCTATTTTTACATTAAAAGAAGGGATAATATTTCACTAGCTGTTTTTATCATCCTTCCAGCTTTGGCAGGAGAATCGACCAGACTATATAAATATCCAGCTGTACCTCAGTCAAACAGATGGAATACAGGTATGTGGCTAAATGCTGTTTGCAAACTGAACTAGACCTCTGGGCAGTAGAAAATGCAGTCAGTCTAAGTCAAAAGGGAATTACTGCAGATGGTAAAAACAGGAAGTAAGGCCATAATCTCAAGTGACTGATTCATTACGAGGGCAAGAGAGCAAGTCCATCCCCATGGCATTAAGAGAATCTAGTCTAATAGGCTTAACTTGATTAGATGTGGGCAGAAATCCCTATCTCCCTTTTCTAGGAAGGAGGTCCTTCCAGGCCAGGCCATGAACCAGACAGTTGGCCATGTTTATTGGGAAATCTGCATCATTTCTGGGCTAAGAATCAAAACAGAATAGTTCTAGGAGCTTGCAAGCTCAAATCTTCTTTTCAAATAAATATTTTGAGAGAAGCTAGCTATTTTTAAAAGCTTTGTATTTCTTTGCCTCAAATATAGACAAACGTTACAAATTACTTGACATATGAGACTGGGAATTATATGGAACTGTCAACTGTCATGTATTACCAAGCCCAAAGCTGGGCTAATTCCTCAACTCTTGGCATCTCCTGTAACTGTTTACACTTATGATCATCATATTACATTACTTAGCACATGAGCCTAAGCCTGATTCTTTACCCTGCTGTGTCTGGAGGTTTTCCATACATGGCAGTGGGCACAGAACCAAGCCTAACAATTACTGCAAAACATGAAGTGAAGTGAGAAACCATGCCTAAATGATCTTGATCTGCTGGTATCAGGTGGAGATAGGATAACATTCACATCTCTGGTAGGAACACTATCCCAATATTCTAAATGAATTGATAGTTACAGTAGTTATGAATGGTGCTCCACAAATTTAGTGCATGGATGACATAAGTCAGTTGAAATGGGGTGCTTGAAAATATGTAATTAATGAGCCTAGTATGTAGTTGTTACATTAAAATTAAAACCCAAAGTAAGATTCCATGGCAATGACACAGCAAGATTGTAATAACAGAGAATTCAAAGCAAGTTTTCTAATATTGTGTATCAAGCAGCTACTGAATTTACTTAAGTCAACTTTGTTTTAAGTCTTTCTTTCTTTAAAGTCACTTTTGTGGCTACTGAACAAAACAGGCATGAACCACAGTGCTGCTCATGATTTCTCAAGGGGGAGTTAAACTAACGTCTCTGTTGCCACACAGCTTATGTGTTCATTGACATTATTCCAGTGCTGACTACTACCAAAATTAGGGCACTTTTGCTTTGTGCTCTCCTTGCTAAGAAGTAGCATGCCTATGTGGCAACAGGGAGCTAAATCCATCCTTCAGCAAATGCCTCTTGAATATAAAAGGCAACAGAAGATGAGTTAACCAAAACTCTGTATTTGCATTGGTATAAGAAATGTTTCAGGTTGATCAGCAGTGGAGTGAATGTGGAAGCCTAGGTAAGATGTAGCTACTCTGCCTTTCTGTCACATTAGGAGAGGAAACCAAGGAAGGGAGTGATGCCCTGCAATGGAAGGGCATTTGACCTTATCAAAAATGCTGGTGAGTTAATATTTCTGGAATGGATCACACTCCATCCAGGGAGTAGTTTTTGCTGCTTTATGCTGTTATGGCATCTCAAAACAGCTGGCAAACTGCTCTCAGGGTGAAATGTAAGATTTCCCTTGTTACTTTTTCAAGACCTAGTCATCTTAACTTGTGCAAAGTTAGAAAAAAAGACTTCAGACAGAAATATGATTTTTGCATCAGCAGTGTTTCTTCCAGCTTAGCATTAAAAGCCAATGAGGGAATGAATAATAGGAGTGTGGTTATTGTTTTATGGCTTAAATAAATTGGTTTAAAAGTAATGGGGAGATTAATGAGCAGCTGCATGAGGAGCAATGTATAACGAACACCAAGGAGACCCATTGAAAAGGCAGAGAGCAGTGTACTGGTGCATGAAATGGCTGCAGTTTTAATCACAACTGTCTGATACTTGTGCTCAGGTTTTATACCTCAGCAATATGGTAAGTCAGCCAATGTCAGAAATGGGAGCCCTGGGCAGTATAAGGCAATTTGAAAATCAGAGAGAATGGAATTTTTTGTTTCTTGCAGAAAATAATTGGTGAAAAATATCAAGCTTTAAACTCAAGGCTTTTGACTGGACGACCCCGATGGAAACTCCTTTTTGATGAAATAGCAAAGTGTAACAGGCGGTAAGTAACAGTCTGCTTGAAGGATGCCACAGTTTGAAGGCTGGGAATATTACCTCTTTCCAGCTATGTTTGTATGGAAATATTTTGGGTTTGTATGTCAGAGTGTAATGTTTAACCTACTGATGTTGCAGTTATCTAATATTTTTCTGTGACACAGCCTGTACAAATTGAAACGTATTTTTTTCTACACTCAGAACAGTTCATCTTTTCATGCAGTTAGGATATTCAGTGTCCCAGAAAGTAAAAGTAATGGATTTCCATCTCACTGCACAGAGATTGCATATGTTTTTGTCCATGGCAATATCTTGCTTTTGACATACGCTGTGTTTATATATAAAGTTGCATTTTTTAAGGTTGTTGACTTCTGTGATTTTCATGATTTATAGTACTGGTTTACAAGCAAAATGCACAAAGACTAATCTAACTGTCCTGTGTTGGTTTTATTCAGAATATTGTCTTTGGAGGTTCCTTGTACTTTTATATTCTTTGTTAAGACCTAGCAATGCCTTTTTACTCTGCTAGGCAAACATATTATGGTCTGAAACAGTACAACAATTAGACTATGGAATGTCTTTGTCCACATACAGCTTCATTGTTTTGAGTATTTTACCCTCCTACTGGATTTTTTTTTGCCTTAAAAGAGGATCTGGTAGAAGAGACTGTGTGAATCTTCCCTAATCCACTTCTGGCAAACTCAGTGAGGTGAGAGCAAACCACCCTGAGTGGCTGTTGGTAGTAATCTGGGTACACCAGATTGAGAGGTGCTCCTGTGTTCACCTGCAGAAGTTTCTCTCAAGAACTTTCTGTCCTCTTTTGCACTTCCAAAGTGAACATCTTCCTGTGGCTTATTGACTCTTCTGACTCTGGATGGATCCAGGGGACACTGAGCCCTGACTCAATAGTGAGTGCCAGTATGTATTGCTGTTGGCAGAGTAAGCTGTTGACATACAGATACATATCTATCTTGGATTCACGCCTTAGCGGATGTTGTGGACAGGCTCCCTTGCCAGCATGCCCGAAAGGCATTAGAGGGACATCTCTAGTACATCCCTAGAGACATCCCATCTCACACTGTGGAAATGAGTATCACTTAGAGAAGTGTTTTGTAGCAAAGAAGCATGGGAAAAAAAAGGAAACAGAAAGGTCAGAGAAGGAAGGTGATTGTCTGGCTCAGAGTCCTCTGCATAGAGGACTGTTGACTTTTGTGCTTCATTCTAATGTCTTTTTGTTTAATTGTATGAATGCCATTTTAAAAGATGAAAACGATGAGGTTTCTGCCACTTTCTTGCAAGGCTGTAAATGCACATAATACAGATGAAGCTATTAGTAGTAGACATACTTGCTTTTTCTCTTTTACTCTCCATCACATTACTCCTAATTAGATTTCAAGTACCATTTCCTCTGCATTTTCACTTCAGGTCTTTAAATTTTACCACGATTTCCAAGCAAGGTGTCTTTTAGTACCTAAATAATGCTCTGACTCTTCTGCTTATCCTGCAGTTTTTTAAGATATATCCTTCCTCACACTTTGTCACCCATTTATCAGGGCTTATAGCTACAGGTCTGTATCTATAGATGTAGGTTACCTGTAATGTGATAAACAGTAGGGCACCCTGTAACTCAGCTATACCACACAAACTTACCTGTTGTAGGTTAACATTCTCTGTATTTCCCCGGATGTCATGGGAATGTTAGTTTTTCTCTATTATCCAGTATCCTGGTCATCCTCCTCCTAACTTTATTTCAGTTCTTATTACTTTCCACCTAAGCAACCCTGCTGCAATATGGAGACAAAAAAACCCACAACAAACAAACAAACAAAAACAAAAACAAACAAACAAACAAAAAAAGACAAAACAAATAAAACAAAAAAAATGGGGAAACCAGGTTGTTTCCAATATCTGCTGCCAGTGTTCAGGGTTTCGCATTTATGTGAAATCATCCCCTTGGGCTTGTTGATGAGCAGCCAAGATATTTTCCACTTTTTATCTTGTCATTTTAGTAAAAGCTGTGCATAAATAAACATGCAGCTGGCAAACCTCTCATCAGTTTAGCCATCTGGTTGGTTTGTGGTTTATGAATTGTTGCTGTTTGGGTCCCAAATAAGCAAAGTGCATTTGTAAGTGTCTGAGCTTTGCCAAAGCTTCCGAGTATGGCGTGGGACAACCCAACAGCAGGTTCCTATTTCTTTCTTCTGAACTAAGAGGAGCAAGTGTGTGCCATCTACCGTTGAGATATTATATGACACCTGCAGTCCCAACGATGTTTATAGGAACCATTTATATAATAAATTACTGGTCTTGGTTTTCATGCTCCCTTTTTGGGGATGGAGCAGCAGCCTTGTTCCTGTTCAGTTGTGTCCTGGATGAAAAGCTTACACCATGCCTCGGAAGTCACTCTTTCCCAATTTTACGTAGATCAAATGGACTCGTGCTTTTTCCCAGATGGAGACTGACCTAGAAAAAAGACAATATCTGTAGGAGAGAAGGGCATGGAGCACTATGAAACCTCTCTCCGGGAATGAACATGGGATTTAAAACTGGAAAATTTCAAGTCCTGACTTTGGTCTCTTTAAGGGCAGCAAAGTATTTCACATCTCTGTCACCTCCTGCTGTTTGTAAAATGGACGTACTAATGCATGCTGACCTACTCATCCCGTAGGAACACTGAGGAATTATTTTCTTAGTGCTCTGAATAAGTAAAATCCTATATTAATGTTTATGATTATTAAAAAGAATGTCCTGTATCATAGTTTCCCTAATGGTAAACACGTTATGATATTTATAAAGATTTTCAGAACTAGCACTACCAAGCTGCCTGTTTACTTCTGAGAAACAAAATGAGCCATTAACCCAAACAAGTGATACACAATTAAAGCCCATCAGCTCAGGGTAGTAGTGTGCTGCTCTGTGTAGTAGCTACTTTCAGCCACCTGCCTGCTTGTATCACAGCAGCCGGGCAGGAGCCAAGCAAGACAAGGAGGAGGGTATTTGCAGGCAGGAAAATGAGGGAGGATGTGAGGAGTGAACTGTGGGAGGCAGGTGGTATGTGGATGGATGTCCAGAGTAGATGTTGATGGTGTATATCCTAGAAAGGCAGTTTGAGAGCCTCTGGATCACAGCATGGGGCAGTGGCTCAGCTGAGTTCCAGGAGATCTTCTTAGCCACAGGTCTCTACTGTGACCTTAGGCAAATCATTTAAGTTTCCTGTGATTCTGTTTACTATCCTAAAATTCTGTGTATCTTGAAAAGATGTTACTGGGGTGGGAATACATTAGCAGTATGTGCTGCTTAGAGATGTCTGTGCTTTGGGGGCTATATATACATAATGAGAGGGGGAGAGACAGATGAACTCTTTGGGTTTTATTTATCAGTTCTCTGTATTAATTAGACTAATGAAAAAAATAGCAACATTATTTTTCTCAGTTAAATACACAGTAGAAGACAGATTCTTGCTGGCAGCTCATGTACCATTTTTATCCACTGTGCACAGGTTAGAGGATGTTCAGAGTCTTCAGGTGCTGAGGAATCTTAATTTGGAGCAACAAGAAGTAGCGCTCTCATTATTTCTTTAAATCAACCACCAACAGAACACCCCCTGCCATTAAAGAGAGTACTGCCAGGACAGGGAAATTTAATATATATACATAAGTGTGAGAAAAGTACAAGTTACAAACAATCTGCCATGGATTGATATGAGAAATGATGTAATTGAAGGCATTTAAATTCAGCATGGTAAGGTACCTGCACAAGGACACCGTTGCAGTTGCCTGCTTAACTTTGTGATACTTTTTCATGTTAGAGTCCTCAACTGTACCATGTCAGTGTTGCTGTGCACTGGTACAGTGTGGACTGCCATGCTATTCAAGCTGCTGCCTAATATCAGGCACGTGCTCTTGACAGTGTGCATCAAAGATTCCTTCTTATATGTGTTACCTTCCTTTTTCACCTGACACATACACAGGCAGCTTTGAACTGTGCATTTGATTATCCTGCATGTGCTAAAATATTCTGTATTAAATAGTTACTGTACAAAATACTGAAACAGTCCTGGAGGCAGGGACCAGAATTTGTCTCCATACAGCCTATTCACTCTCTGGTGAGTGCTGTACATCACAATAGTTAAAGCCATGTTCCCTTTTGCATGCTCTCTCTCCATCCCCATAAGTCTTTGAGATCTTTGTCTAGAGTGGCATGATTTCATCAGGAAGATGAAGAATTCTGGTTTTTTAATTATATAAAAGAGACAGCACCACACCCTCTGTTCCTACTCCTTCCTTTCCCTTCTTCTCATTTTTCAGTAAAAGGAGAGATGATGAATATAATGAATAACATAACAGCTCAGTCCCACTGTTGTGGATAGGCCTTGTTCTGATGCTGACTGTTGTTCTGAGCTCTTAGATGCTGTATGACTGTGTGTCTGACATACAACCCGTGTTTAAGGTGACCAGAGCATAAAGAGCTATTGTTGGTGGAATGGTGTGAAAAAGGCATGTTAACTAATGAACCCAGGTTGGTAGCTGTGGGTGATGAACAAGGATCATATACTGTATTTGGCTTTTCATAAGACTTTCTGATATAGTTATTGAAGGAAAGATTGCATACTAATGTGAAACTATAGCAGTAAAATTATTCTACTGCTGCCAGAAATAATCATGGGTTAGTAGTGCTCTGTTTTCATTAGTGTCATGAATCACCATTAGTGACTAGATCTCCTGCTCGTGTAAATCACGAGTTACACTAATGAAGTCATTACAGTGAGACACATTTTTAACAAAAAAAAAAAGTGATCAATCATAGAAAACATTTGAGTGGGAAGTAGTAATTTTTCATCACTTGGTGTCTTCAGACTAAGATGAGGCACTTTTTTCTAAGAGTTGTCTTAGTCAAGTAATAGGGCTTGTTATAGGGATACTTGGGAGAAATGTGGTGGCTTTGGTAATACTACCTATATGATCTAGTGAGCTCTTTTCACCTTGAAATCTGTGCATAGTTGACTTATGTATAGAACAGTGAGACCAGGATCTAATTCTGTCTATCATTAGAAATTACTCTTTATTTGCAATGTCATAACTTTTTTTCTTTTTCTTTCTTTTTTTTTTAAACAGGAAGACCATTGGAGTTTTCTGTTGTGGACCAAACAAAATCTCTAAGATACTTCATAAATTGAGCAACAGCAGCAACTCTTATGGGACAAGGTTTGAGTATAATAAAGAATCCTTCAGCTGAAAGTCTGTGGAACTAGCAAGACTTTCTAGAAGATAAAAGTGCAATTTTTTGTTTGTACAACTTAAAAGTTCAACTGTGGTTTAAATAGACAGAAATATACCAAAGAATAGCACAGATTTTCTTATTTATGATTATTTAAGACTTTGGAAAATGATGGATGCAGCAGTATACCAACAAATAATAAGTCCTTATGCTCAAACCCAAATACACTCACAAAGTATTTGTGGCAGCAGATTCCTTGGAGTTGTTTATGTTAATTAAAAAGTACAGAAGCTGAGGAGAGACACAATTGCTTTAAAAGCTGATAGAAGAGAACCTGTGGAACATTTGAATTTCTTCCACTTTAGTCTTCTGAAGCTGAATAAGTAAACTAAACCCCAGGTTAATCCAAATGACAAAACATAGTGTATTAAAAACACTATTGATTTTGTTGGTATACAGATCTCACGGGTTTGGAGTGAAAAAACTCCATATTAAAGATTTTGTGCATTGCAGAATTGGGATTCTGTATCTATAATATAAAGTGTTACTCTCACTAGTCTACTTCTGTAATGGATGTGAATATTCCTACACTGAAGGGGAGAGAGGGTGAAATACGGGGCATGATGTTAGTTAACTTATGGAAAAGTGAGCACAACTGTGTAGCACCTGTGGGCAGACATTGCATGATGTAAATCACAGCCTTTTGGCAGGCAAACAGCTGCACGTGGAAAACTCTCTATCTTGCATTGATCCAGCATTCAGCAAGTTTGCAAAATAAGTGTGATTTATGCAGACAGAAAGATGGAGCACGAAAAGCAATTAACAGGAGCAGACAGGATATAATGTTTTATTATACCACACACTCAACATGGAAGTTGCACTTACTCTGCACTCACATACCCTGAATGCCAAATATTTCAAGCATTCAGATGCTCTTAATGGTTATTTTACGATGCAGCAGGATGAAATTCAATTTTAGAGGTCCCAGAGTATGTTTGGTTGACTGTGATCCTTTGAGTACCTTACCTGCAGTCATACTTGTTTGCACTGATGCCACTGAAAGCAGGATCAGGCCAGACCTACATCAGAGTAAGAACAAAGACCTCATTACTGTGGCTTTTTGCATCGTGTGTGCAGATAGAAACCCTACAGGAGCTGCAGTATGGTTTCGGTATGTTCCAAATGGGAGAATCTGAAACATCCAAATTTAATCTCTCCTTCCCTTCTCTTTCTCACAGCTGTTTTGCACTCTGCTCAGAGTAGACATGGAAGGTGTAGAGGTTGAAAAGGTCACTTTATACCTTTTTCATTCTGAGGAGCAAGTTTTTTTTTTCCCTTCATCAAAGCTGATCCAACTTCCTTTATTTATTCTTTACCCCCTTTTCCTTATATTGCTGACAAGAGAGCATTTAAGCAGGAGTAACACTTAGCTGGCATAAATAGGCGTCATTCTAATGCATCACTAGAGCAGCATCACTTTACACATGCTGAAAACCTGCCCCTTAATCTCCAGCAGAAGCTCAGGAGCGATACCATGCAGTGTTTGCAGCACACACAGACATAAGATGGCTCAGCATGTTTCATGCCTTTGGTTCACCTGCGTTTAGCACAGTGCATTGATTAGGTTTACATCTTTCCAACAAAGACATATTTTTTTAATTGTTTAAACCACTGTTTTTCAGCTCACAACACAAACTTTGTAGAGGGGTCTGCAAGTATCAGTATCAGTGTTCAGAGGGAAGCATTTTTCTAGTAGGTGGTATACAGGCATGCTGTATGTGTAACTAGTGAAAATGAGTTTGTTCTTTGTCTTGGCAGCTTCTGCTCAGGAGTTGTCCCTAGTTGAGCAGCAGGGTGGAGGTGCAGCAGCAAAGCCACATGGAGAAATGTTCCTCTGTGTTTGGACTTTGCACTAAAGTTTTTACCTCTGGTGCTGGCCATTTTGAAATTCAGAGGGGAAGGAAAGAGCCAGAGATGGTCATATTCCTACTGATGAGAATTCTCAAAGTAGCCTAGAGAAGAGAATCCAGGGTAGAAATGGAATGTGAGATGGAAGCCTACATTGCAGCTACTGACTTTAATTATTTTTTCTTTCTGAGGCTGGAAGGATCATTACTTTCCCATTGGATCTCGTTCATTCATCACTGTAAAACTGGAGGTATGCAGCAAAGGATTAGATTATTTTTAGTCTTTAAGATTTATTTCTAATACTGCCTGCATGGGTTTTATAATAAACATAACACTGATGGCAAAATTCATAGGTATTAATATTGCTGATACTGCAGGTTTTTTTGTTCGCTGGCAATTATCTTAAAGCAAGATTGAAATCATGACTACTTCTGTTAACTACAATCAGACAGTGATCTTCTTCCACTTCTTTTAGTATTTAGCATCTAATAGTTTTTAGATATGGTTTAGAGTCATGTAATAATGATGTTGTTTGTGTTTTCACATTTCCTCTCTGATAGATATCAGTTCCATAACCATATAATAAGCAGCTAATTTTGTAGTTAATTCTATGCTAAAACAGATTATATTTTCTGGCTCAGCTCCTGTTGAGGTAGCACTTTATAATTAAAATGGTAATACAAGTACTGTGCTCTTGTTCTGTGTTGTAGCAGGAGCTGACGCTGCATGTAGACATGTTAAATGCCTGTTGTTACATTAGGCAGTGCTGTCAGAGCAAGGTAAAAGCAGAGCAAGGGTCTCCTCTTTCTGATGTTGTCCTGTACCAACCTCAGCTGACCCACTTGTAAGACAGGCTTGGCATTGTCTGCCTTTCTGGAGAGTTCTGAGGCTTAATTAATGTTTTGGGATGACTTCAGTACACCTGCAGTGAAAACATCTGTCTACTTGCTGCGCAGCTGTTTGGCTTTTATTATGTGTAAAACTTTCTATTGCTGATATGAGTAATTGCTAGACCAAATGAAGGTGAGTTTGGGGAAAGGATAAAAGCCTCAGTTACTTTTTTCCTTTTCTGTGAGCAATGCTTTTTAGACGAGCAAAATGTTTAGGGATTAGTGACTGTCACTTGGCTTCAGGAGTGGCTGGTGTTACGATAAACACAGTCTTTCAACACGCTGCATTGTCCTTGCTGCTTCTGAGTGTGTCTTCAGCTTGCAAAACCAAGCCAAGCCCTCTTTTAAACTCCATAGCTTTTTTATCTGTAAGCAAGCATACAATAAAATATAACTTTATGCCAGACAAGTAAGCAAAGGCTGACAGCACTTAATTCCACATTTACTGATCAACCAGATTTATGTAATTGAAATCTCTTCACAGTTTAAATTGAGTTCTGTAAGTGAGTCTGTCGTAAGTGTCCTATTGGCAGGGGAATGATCCCACCATGTGTTCTGACACTTCTCACTCCGTCACAAAACTGTGGACCCCTCCATGTTGACTCAGCAGGATCTTTGTATTTTATTCATCATAAATGTTTCAGGACTTTTCTTCAAAGCAGGAGTGTTTTCATGCCATGATGGAAACTAAGCCCTTTCCCTGCAACTGGAATGCAGCCCTTTATACAGCAGTGTGAGACTTGGGTTTTACACAGCTAACAGATGGATTAATCAGATTTAGTCAAGAATTCCTATTCCCATAACACTGACTACTTCTGTGACTAATTGTTCACTGCCATAGTAAAGGACTGCAGAGGTGAGCCCTGATGAAACTTAGAAAGGACTGATGAGGAGAGACCTTCACCTCTGGATTCTACAGGGACAGTCCATCCTTCCCTGGTGATTATTTCTGCCCTGAGTTTGGAGCAACACTTCCCTATTTCAGCATATAATACTAATAGCATGTGAGTTCTTCCTTGGTCTTTTATCTGCTCTTCTAGGAGACAGGACTGAAAGAAATATGAGAGATCAAAATATACAACCTTGCAGCTGGCCTGGAGAAAAGGCACCAGTGCATACCACAGATGCTTAGCCAGTGACTGCACTATTTAGAGTGGAAAGTTTAAGCCAAATCCATTTTTCTGCCAAATGCTGGTTATTTTGCCACAACAAACTAGAGAACAGTTGCTGTAAAGGGAAAATAGATAAACCCTCTCTGTATTTGAAGACTTCTGCCCACACAAACCTGTTGTGAAGATATGTATGTAAGCACTGTGCACATTCAGCCTCCACTGCATCCCTATCACAGGCTTACTTCCTCAGCACTGTATCCCCATCATTGGTTGCAGATTGATAGCTGTCTTGTTAGAAGATGTGCCTTGCAGATGAGAGAAGTACTTGCATCGATGCACAGTCTGATATAAGCACAGAGCAACCTGTGAACACACTCTGTAGACAGTGTGAGCAAGTGCAGAGCCTTCCCTTTGCTTCTAGCACATAGGTGAGAAAGCGATTTGGGGATGACTGAAGAAGGGGCAGATAATACCAGTATCAGACAAGCTGTGTTGGGAGCAGCAGTTCAGCTGTAACAGCCTAACAGAGCAGAGATGTAATGGTTTGGTAAGAGATTTGCATTTAGAAAAGCAGCCTAAGAGAAAAGCCTTCACTCAAGGCAAGGTTATGGTTTCAAACTATAAGACATTGCTTGCAGAATCCAGCAAGAGGCTCACTAGTCATTGCCTATAGCAGTTCAAACCCCATAAGTCAGAAAAGAAACATAGTTATTAAAACATAATGTTTACCTGTTTAAAAAATAAAAGGTCTTCTACAGCAGTTAATTTTCACTTCAGCCTGGCAATCCTTTCATAAACATGCCAGTGTGATTTAAGACAAGATGGATCTGTTCTTCTCTGGATTATGCATCTGATTTGTCTGCATATTTCCCACCCCTCACAAACAAATTCAGTTTTTATTGTTATAACAAAGAGGATTTAATAGCAAGGTTTAATCAAAATGCCACTGGTGCCCATGCTGAACTGAGCTTTTCTGCAATGAATATACATTATTCAGGGAAATATATATAATACAGTTGATGACTCAGCTGTGAACGGTGATTTGGGGTTTGCATCATCTCTGCTGCTGGTGTATTTCATTAAGGCTGCTATAGTGATGCACTGGTGAAATGCATGAAGCTGAAACAAGACTCTTCATTCCCATAAAGAGCCTGATGTTTAGTGCCTGTACTAAGCGTGTAAGTCCTACAAACTCTGGAATTTCCTTTGTAGGTACAGTGGATTAACTAGCCAGGAAATTTTAAGGTTGAAACCCAAGTCCTCTGCTGGACTGACATGTATAATTAATGCTCTTGCACAAAGGTTTTGAGCAACAAATGCTGCTCCTTAAAGAGCTGGATGAGTAATTGTGAAGGTTTAGTATCCTGCTAATTGTGTCATCCAAGTTGTAAGAGGGAGGGGATCTGTTTTGATACCATGGAATTCTGTGCACTTCCTCTGAGGTTATGAATATCTCCAAGCTTGCAGTGGGTACTCAAGATTTTCCATGCCTGAAGTGTTACATTCTCTAGAAGGATCATATTTGTAAGAGACAGCTGCTGGTGCTGTACTAACAGCAGTGGATCTGTCCCATAATTACAGGGATGGAGAGAAAGATGGAGAAAGCCACTGATCCCAATTGTATTGCCTCTTAACAATGCCCTTGGATTTCTGAGGATGTCAGACCTTGCAAACCATAGATACACGCTGTCTCCTTCTTTCTGGCAAGGTCTGTCCATCCCATGGTCCAAAATCTTCTCATTCTTCCTGATGATCTGTACTGTTACATACACCAGGAGGGGGAAGCCAAGAGTAGCTCCTGAAGCTACAGGTAAAATGCTGTCAACGGGGAAGTAAAGGAAGGTAGGACAGCATGATGAATGTCAGCAATGAACAAGATGAAATATTTCAAACCTGGGAGCAAAGGGGAGGGATTTAGGCATTTGTCCTGGCTCCTCAACTCTAGAAATTACAAGCAAGTGCTATTGTCTGGACATGGATACAAAACGTCCCTGGGGTTTGAGATCTAATGTAGGCAAAGATGCCTTTCTATGCATAGCTTGGTGCTAAAGCACATAAGAGAACTAGTATATTTTAGTAAACACCTTGGAAATAAGCTATTTGTTTGAAATAAATCCAGCATTGACTCTTTCTAGTTAATCTATTTCACAAAAACATCTACTTCTGTTTTACAGCTTTGAGGTTGGGAATGGCTTTACCTGTTAACTTCTCTTCACCAGAATACTGGAGCGTTTAGTTCTCTGTTCTAGCTGTAACTTTAACAGTTGACTAAACAAATTCTGTGTTCATTGCTGCTGACCCTAGGTAAGGACAGCCTTGAGGATGAGAAGCAATGTTACATAAATGTCTAGTGTACATAGCAACACTGAGAGGTGAGACACTGCTGCATTGCTTTTGGTCCACCAGTCACACATTAAAATTCTGTCATTGCAAGGTCATGTTGCTCATCTCATGTTCCTCAACCCTGGGGAAGACATTTGGATGAGAGTTGGGGGAGGAAAAGCACAAACTTCCTTGCTGTGCTGTAACCAAGAATATATTAATTGACAGAAGGGCATTTCTTTTGTTTTCAAAAGAGCATGTCTTTTCTTTTTTCAGGGATAATGAATTCTCTTCTGGTGCTGTGTAATGGTGTTTTCATGTTAGAAATGTAACACAGTGATAACGGGTTACTTTTGAATTGAATAAATAACGCCTCTGAGCCTTTTCTTCTCCCTTTAATAATCTGAGAGAAATGCAAAATACCAGAACATATAGAGTGGACTGTGTCCTGAGCTGCACTCAGTGCAGCCTGGTTAGGAATGCTGCACAGTAACACTGCAAGCTGCTGGGAAGAGGAGAGGTTTAAGGCAAAAAGGAATACAAGTGTTTTAAGGAGAAACATAGCAGTGATACATGATTTGTAGTCAGAAGCAGGCCATGTCATGACATTGACTGTCATGTGTTTGAAAGGTGCTGAGTCAGAGCCTATCCTAAAGGTATACTTTGGCATCAGGGAAAGCTGAGGGCTCTTAGATTGAGTCTGCAATGTGAGATTAAAGCAGGTTTAAAAGCAGCCAGGTGAGCTACTTGTGTGTACTTTCCAGTTTGTAGCTCAGACCTGTCATGTCTGAGGGTGAATTGTATGGACAGTGAACTATTCTGACTCTTGAGTGCAGTGTCAGTTGTACGGTTAGCTAAGGGTATGGACATGTCCTTTGTATTTCTCTAGCTTTGTAGAAGCACATTGTTCAGGGACTGGTGAGCAGGGTGTGTTATTGTACCTCACTAGGTGCTAGATGTTTGAAAGTATGTACAGTAGATGAGGATGGCGAATACTGACTTCAACTGACTTCAGCTGAAGATACCCTGCCTGTATTTGCACTAGTGTTCATGAGGAATAAATGGCAAAATCTGTGCAGAGATGATGCAAGAACTGTGTTTCATTGTGTCAGAACAACATAAGTAACTGTTAAAAAATACTGGATAGTTATGTAAAGTGTCACCTATGGCATTATTCTTTTTATTGTTTAAGCACTTGTAACTGTTTGATAAACACTTTTTGAGAAAAACATAATGTCCCCAACCAGAACTTAAAAACATGGCTGAGATGCAACTTGGCAAAGGGTCTCCACCTGATAGTGAAATATCATTGTTGGAGCTGGATGCATTGGTGCTTTCATTAATGTCAGTGTGCTTCCTCTATGAGGAAGATGAGTGGGAGCTGAGATTTCAGATCCATCAGTTCCTCTCTGCATACCCTCAGCTTTCATCTAGAGATGTGCTCTAGCCTTTGGATCACTGAAAACATCTTTATCCACGTGTCACATAGTCCTTCTTTTGTGGTCTGTCTTCCTCTATAGCACATGTTGTGTCAAGAGGCTTCTCCCACTCTCTGCTTCCCTTAACTCAGGAAAGTGTCACTTTGAGAAATGCAGAAGTCCTCGGTTTGAATCATAGCATCCATCAGCCTTTATAACATTCCTCATGCACACATACCAATGAGGGTATGTGTATGATCAAATAACTTTCATTAGCTTTAGCAAAGTGATGGGTTGCAGCAACCTAGTCTTGGAGATGCTTTTTAGAATGAGAGGAGGGGCAGTGCCACAAGGAACAGCTGTGTAGAAAATGGGGAAATCTCATAATAGCAAAAATTATGTCATCTTTTGAATGAGACTCAGGGATTTGGTTTTGTGAAAGTCAGGTCTTTTGTGGCCATCACTGAAATTAAGTCATGTTTCTGCTTTTGCTCATAGGTGTTTCAGGACAGTGGGCAGTGATGGAAAGGGTTGCTTTTTCAATTACATTCTCTATTTCCATACAGCCCCTACTTTATCAACTGCATATAAATTCCTCCTTTCACTGATTAAATATTTCCTCGCCTTCTTTCTTTGCTTCAGGGAGCTTGAGAGCTCCTTGTTTATAAAGGGAAAGAAGAAGGATTGTGCTGTTAAGCAGACAACTCCCAACACATATCTTCCACTCTGCATCTTTAAGAAGGAGTCACTGATGCTGCTGCAACTGCAGAAGAGCAGAGCTTTCACTGATACTCTGATGTGATCAAGAACTTCTAGGATTCATATGCTGATGAAGCTCCAGGCTTATTAATCTGGGGTTTTTTTAAAAAAAAGTTGACTTAGTCCATATGCACCAGGTTGGGACACCCTTAATCCCACTGAGTTTTTCTCTCCCAATGTTCCTTCTAATTACTTGCAAGAACAAATGTGATGGAAGTACATTTGAGAGTTGAGGACAAAAGTCGTAATTGTGACATTTTTCCTCAAACTGCTGTCCAAAAAAGGATAGTTTGAATAAGCCAGCTATATTAGTTCCATAATGTGCATATGTTTTTGTTTTGTTTTTTTTTTCACCTTCTATGGTTTTACATTGCTTATATAAGATTTTTTTTTCATTTCAGAACAAAAAAAGCAAAATAAACAAACCCGAAGACCTTTTTACTTGGGAAATGTTAGCATGTGCAAAATGTGTCTGTTTTAAAAAACTTCTTTCAAGATACTTAGAAGGAAAGTGGAAACCAGCTGGAAAAAAATACTATTTTCCAATGGCAAAGCATTCTTCGTGTTTTTTTCTTTCCAACCTTCATTAGTGATAAGTAGTGTAAGCAATGCTACCACAATCTGAGCTTCAACAAGTGTCTTCCTTTTAAAGAAAAGCATCTCTTTAAGCTCATGTTATCTGAACCTTCAATGCAATGTCTGTGGCCCATGCTATTTCAGTTGCTACATAACTTGAGCCCAGAGGCTAATCCTGCAGCTGGGACTCAAATGGACTCTTGGGCACAAACCAGCCCTCCCATGAATGAGCTGTGTGTACTGAGGGCAGGGAGCCTATCTGGCATTTAGCCTTCTCTGTCACAGCTTATGTCATCTCACAGTAGTTTCTGATGTGGTGAGGATATAGTTAGTAATTATCCTGGAAAGGAAGAAGACAAATGATCCTTATTTATCTCACTTTGGATATTTATTTGGAGCTCATAAGGCATATGATAGTTTGACGTATTAAATGTCCAAGAACTGGGCACACTGCTACAAGTGTGAGTACCCTGAAAAGACTGTAATCCTACTAGTCAAAGGACTTCTTTGAAAAAGAGTGCTATACAGACAGAAAATAATTATTCAAAATCCAGTCTTGTGAAGATATGGACCCCAGATGAAATTGTTTATTAAAATGTGGAAAAAGCAAACAACTAAGTTAAACTTTCCAATATTTATTTTAAGAAATAAGCCTTGGGAGTGGTTCTTTCCAGTTAATGTGTGTAATGTGATAGAAAAAAACAAATGCCTTGTCTTTTCTGTAGTAGCAAATCTTCACTTTTTCACTACTGACCACGTTCTTCCCTCACTCTCTCCAGTCCTCTCCCTCCCAAAGAGGCCAGATTTTTTTTTTCTGAATTTCCAATTCTGTAATATCCTCTAGAGCTGAAATAAAAATAATATATTACAAAGGCAGCATTTACTTTTTTATCTCTACAAAATGTGTAAGATAACTATTAGCATAAATGTCCACAATTTTCAGTACTCAATGTTCTTTTCAGAGATGCCTGTTTACATTAATGGAATTTCAATCTGTTCCTATGCTTTTATAGATCAGGATGTGTTACAATTCTTTGAATATAAATATCTGCTTAGTTTCCAAGTCAAACAGAAAGCAAAATTTGGTCCTGAACTTTAATTCTTTATTTTTTTCCCTCAGGCTTAACTTTAGGGAAAACAGTAATACTTAGTGGGTTTCATACTTTTGTCATAGGAAAGAGTGCATTTCATAGCTTCAGCTTGTTGCCCCTCAACACAGCAGAGGAGCTACATTTCACTGGCTGGGAGGATTTCAGTAGGTCATTATTGTAACTACATGCCTCCTAAACCTTCAGAGTAAGCAATAAGCTTTTCAACTCTGCTAGTTCCCATCAAATGAAGCAAAGCTTTTACCAATTAACCGTATAATAAGGCAGAGCTAGGAAAGTGATCATAAAAAATAACTTTGTGTTTTCTTCTGTCTCTTTTTCCTCAGTCCTTTGGGGTTTTTTTTTCTTCTTTTTCCTGAGTCGTGCACAGAAATAATTTCCTATAGTGTCCCTTTCTTAATTATACAGTGTGGTTAGGGTAGGTGCAAACCATTGGCTACAAAAGGGATCACTTAGGTGGAAATTCTGGGCTTTATACCATGGTGTTTCAGTTTCCCTACAAACAAGTCACTCTGCTTAGGATTTTCAGAGTAACATGAATTCCAGTTCACTGAGGTTTTGATACCCAACTGCATTAAGCTTCTTCCTAAAATCCCATGTTCTTTTTTCCTACCTGTAGAGTGAGGACAGTCACAACTTAAAAGAGTTTTATGAATTTGCCTGGCAAATAGCCCTTCATTTCAAATTTGTTTATTTAAAACCCTGTTTCCATCACGGAAAGGATGCTTCTTTCCAAATATACTAGACTGAATTAGCCATTTTATTATAATGACCATCCTGACAAGGAAAATATTTAGCTGCTGAGTTCTGTTGCTGTTCAGATGTTATTTTTACATTCTGTTATATTATCAGGACACCCTAATGAGTGTTTATGTCTTTTATTGTATTTGTCAAAGCACCATACCTTTATTCATGATGTAATTATGACACTGTACTCTCAAGATATTTACTTTACAGGAAGTTTCATGACTTTGGAATAAACAACCATTCCGAGACTGAGCAAAATAATTGTTGAGTTGCTGTTTGTGACCTTGTTTTGATTAATGACATACTACTTTAATCATGGAAGCATTATGTATGTGCATATGTATTACTGCCAGCAGGGGTGGCAGGGATTTCACTGCATACACAGAGGATCTAGTACTGTTTGAGATGCTGAAACATTCACACAGCGTTGGCAGATACAATGCAGAAGACCCAGGTTCCTCTGAAATCATAGCAGGAAACCAAGTAGGATAGCTGAAGTACCAAAATTTACTAGGCACCCTTGTTTAGCTACCCAGAGTAACTTTCTAACTTAAAACATTAGGCACATGCTTACTTCATATGCCAGCTCTTGAAATTTCTTGTAAATCCAGGCCATTTTCAAATGAAGAACTGTGCTAGATATATTATTTTTGTATCTTCAACTATGAAGCCATCTCAGAAGCAGAATAAATTTGTCTCATTCTTATACACAGTCATCCCACCACAGGAACTTAGAAGATGATTCCATTGCACTCTGCATGTCTTTGTCTGTTTAGAGCACAGTGGGAACAGATAACAGCACGTGCCTGACCCTAGCCCACCAGAATCAGTGATGAACAGAGTTCCTTCCTATATCAGAAGTATATAAAAATTCTTCACATTTGAGATAAGCACTTGAGATCCTGACTGAATGAAACATGATCTGGGCATTTGCTTTACTCTGCTCAGTCTGGTGAAGTGTTTCATGGAATGTCTTATTTGAAGCACCTCCTCAGACCATACTGCTTTTGATAGATATTAATGGAGACCTGATGTTTTATTATGATCTTCAAGACATTGCTGATTCAACAGCAAATCCAAACCAGTTGTTTTAAAATTCATAATCCACTTCCCAGTAGTGTGGTAGGGGTCTTCCTGGTATACTGCAGACCAAAGCACCCACTTGATCTTTCTACAATACATTGAATGCCCTGGTTGCCGTCTACCTAATAATTTCTGCATTTATCAGGGTTGTGGGTTTTAGAGAAAATTACATATGAAACACGGATTAATACAAGTGTGGAAATTTTTTTGAGATTTATATGAATTGTTGTCAAGAGTTAATTATTCTTGAGAGGTAAGGATACACAAACTGAATAAGTTAATTTCAAGGTTATATATTTTGCTTTCTCATTCCAAAGTAGTTTTGATATAATGATGGCAAAAGGTACCACCCCTCTGGAATGAGGAGTTTAACTGCAGCAAGATGAAAAAAACCAACCCTGTATATTCCTTCTGATTTACTTTTAGTCACTAGGTTAAAAACATGTAGAGAAAGTTCATGACTCCACTTCAGAGCAGTTCCTGAGCCGTGGAAATGTAAAACATGGGTTTTTTATACTTGGCACTGGGTCAGTGCCATGATGGGCGGAGCTATCAGAGGAAAAATTGATACTCAAAAATTTACTGTGGTGTTTTTCATTAAGAAGAATATCTTTTCCCTTGGACAAGTAATGAGGTTTGGCAAAAAGTGTTTTGGCTCACGAGCTTTCATTTTTTTTCTGATATTTGGAGAGGTTTTTAGGAGAAATAATACATTTCACAAATGCATTTGATCAAGAGGGAAATATTTTTTAATATAGGAAGAGTAAGAGAAGGGAGGCACAAGAATTGGGGGACTTTTTCTCTTGGTAAAATATGGCTAAAAATGCTGAAGCAAATAAACTCTCCTTGCGTTTGGCAGCAAGCAAAGTATTGCAGTCTGCTGGTTTTATAGCAGAAGATAAAAACTCTGCTTCCTCTTCCCCATTTCAGTGCTACACAGGCATCACTGATCATGATAAATTCTTAATAACAAGGTGAACATAAGTGTGCGCAACAGCAGGCAAAGGCTGCTTCTGCAAATAGATGAGCTTTACTAGAGAGAGAAACAGCAGCCATGGGCTGAGCAGCAGCTGTCTGCCCAATCCAAGCACCAACCTCTCCTGACTTTCAGTTACTTAATGAACCAAATCTCCTTAAGTAAATGAACACCTTTCTCACATAATTGGTGGGAAGGTGTGAAAGCCTTTGAAAATCTCCAGGGAGATCTGATTCACCTGACTCAGATTTTAGCATTTCAGCATACAAATTCTGTTTCAAAAGCTCCTTTTTCCCTCTGTTAATGTTACAGGAAGTGTACTCACTTCTTTGGAGAACATAGCATATTATGGGCTGCAAATACAGGTGTTGGTTAGATGTAAATTGTCTTGCTTGTCTTAGAATATCTCAGCTGGAGAACCACCTGAAAAAGCAGCATGTGTTACGAATTTGAGACTATCTGAGGTGCACACACAGATAGATCCTTACCTGTTCCTGATTCTGAATTCTAGGGTAAAAGGGATGGGTAGCTCATTGCTGGTCCCACCAGCCTCCTGAAAGCTGGGGAGCATCTATGCAATCCAGTTAGAGCCTTGTTCACTTCAGGGAACCTGGTGCTTAGCCTTAAATGCGCCCTAAATCACATTACAGCCATGTGGATGTTACAGGACAGCCAAAGGATGACACATAGGAATAAATTCTAATCAATGCAACTTGTTTTTCCTGAAAACCCATAATCATTTTTTTTGTATGCAAAATAATCTGCATTTTTCATCCATTTCCCTTTTCCAGCTCCTCAAAAATTTAATTCTCATGAATTTAATGGCTCCATGATTTATCATTACTCTTTCTGGTGTCTTGTTTAGCATATGCATAAGCATTAGACTGATTTTAGTACCAGTGCACTTTTCTAATCTAAATTGTGCATTGTGGACTGATGAGTAATGGTCTGAATAACCAACAACTTGTCCCGTCTCCCTTCCCAGAACAGTTCTTCTGGTTTTCATGAAAATTAATTTTGTTAGCCTAAAGTTTCTGATCTTTCTACAGATTAATTTTCCAAATAAGCCTTAGTCTAATCTTTTACAGTAGTATGCCCCCTCATAGAAGAATGTCACCTTAATCATGGTGACTGCACTGATTCCCTGGTACACAGACCACTAAACCAAATTTCTGAAGTGGCAGGCTCCCTGCAGACATCCCTGTGGTGCACTGGAGTGCCATGGTTCCTAGGATGAGACAAAAAGGCCTTAATTTTTAAGTCTTGGGGCCTAGACTTCTGGATTTAAGTGCATTTGTTCCACTGAAAAGGAAAAATCTTTTTGACTATAAGTGACACGATTTTCCAAAATGACAAGCACTATTTATGGTAGCAGTAGGGAAGACAGAAATGCCTCATTTTCATTTAGGCTCTCAAATGAGAATTGTCAAGAGCTTGATTTTCACTGACTGTTAGTAAAAGGTTGGTGCTTTGCAAGTAAACCATCTAGATTTAATAAATGGGACAGACTATAGAATTAAAAGACAAATGAATTTTAATGCAGCATCTCAAGTCCATGATGCTGTAAAAGAGGACATGGAGCCTGGATTCTCTGGTGGTCTGTACCTTCCATGGCACTGTGGCATTAATTGACAAGATGAAAGTTAAAACAAATTGCTGCTGTTCTGACTTGACAATTCTTATATTCACTTGTTCTTGCTATAAATGGCTGTAATGTCATGCAGGTGAAAGGAGATCTGCGCAAAGAGCCCCTCTGCGGCTTTTCTACACACATGTTCTCACTTATTGTACAACTATTACTACTATACTAAGAATACAGTTATATAGCCACTCTCTTGCCATCATAATATATGTATTTTGCTATCAGCAAATGTCTGTAGCTCTGTAACTCTAGGATGTGTGTTGTGCTTCAGTTAAAAAAAAATAAATCACATTTTCTCATAATTATACCTATAAATTGTTCTGTTTACAGATACAGTCATGATCTTAATCATTTGATATTTTTCTAACTATGTATATATTTCATTCTATACAGCCAGGTCATCTGACAAATAAATCAGTCCATAGTAAATTTAGCAGAGCACCATTAATGGACCAGTATTTTCCACCCTGCCAATCTCCCAGTAAATTTATGAAAAGTTAGTCCTTCAAGTTCTTATTAGCAGATCATCCTGACACTTACAGCTCTGTGCAAAATAACCAGCACATTTTATAATAAAATGAAGGGGTCACATGCAAAGAACTTAAAATTGTAACACTTCTCTGAGGAACATATTTTCTTCTGTGGTACATATGGACTATTTATTTACAATAGCTTACACAAAGGAATGAGGGAGAGTAATGACATTGATCACAGAATGATAGGGTTGGAAGGGTCCTCTGGAGGTCACCTACTCCAATTCCTGTGTCAGACCAGGTTCACCTAGAGCAAGTCACACAGGATTGCATCCAGGTGGGTTTTAAATGTCTCTAGGGGCAAAGAATCCATGACCGCTCTGGGCAGCCCATGCCACTGCTCTGGTACCCTCAACGTAAAGTTCATCCTTAGGTGGAACTCCCTATGTTCAAGTTTGTGCCTGTTACCTCTTGTTCTGTCATTGGGTACCACTGAAAAAAAACCTGATCCCATCCACCTGACACTGACCCTTTAATTATTTGTAGGCATTGATAAGATCCCCCCTCAGTCTTCTCTTCTCCAGTCTAAAAATACCCAAGTCCCTCAGCCTTTCCTTGTAAGAGAGGTGTTCTGGTCCCCTAATCATCTTTGTAGCCCTTTTCTGTACCCTCTCCAGCAGTTCCCTGTCTTTCTTGAACCAGGGAGACCAGAACTGGACACAATACTCCAGATGTAACCTCACCAGAGCAGAGTAGAGAGAGGAGCAGAGGAGAACCTCCCTCCACCTGCTGGACAAGCTCTTCTTGATGCACCAGAGGATTCCATTGGCCTTCTTGGCCAGAAACATTTTAACATTGTTATGATTACAGCAAGCGTGTGCTAATTTATCCACAATGGGTAATTGACCTGAAAATACCTTATTTGCTTTACTGCCTAAGCAAGTTTCTTTTACTAGAAAACACTGAGGAAAAGCAGAGAACTGTGTTTTTATACATTCCAGTTCCTTTAAAATCTGTATGACACACTCAGATTGCAACAGTGTAGGTACCACTTCATTGCCATCCACTACACCAGCCTCAATAATGTGGGACAATCCCACCACTGAGCCCTTAAGGATCCTTTTTCCTGAGGGATAAAACAGTGCAGTGTGTGGTGATAGGAGAGGGAAGTCATGTAAGGCTGAATGAAGTTGCATGAAGGGAAATGACTTCAACTGTCAAGCCACGGTCAGAATTAATGTTTATTGCTGAGTTCTTCTTTCAAAGGGGATTTTGTCTGTATGCAGGAAAAGAACAAGTTTCTCTACATATTTTACTAATACAGCAGATTTCCTGGCTTTTTTGGCACTGTCTGAACTCTGCATGCCCTGTGTCCTCAAGAGAAGTATAGCAAACAGACTCCTGGGGAAAAGTGCATGTATAAAATGATACATCAGAAAACTTAATGGATGCAAGATAGATATGCAGAAGTAAGTTGGTTTTCTATAGTTATAATAGCTACTTCATTTCTAGTTCAGAGCTTATTACAAAAATTACAGTAAAGGGCCATTTTTAATGGCAAGGTCTCATTGCTGCCAATTTTCAACTCACTGTGGACACTGATTCAAAATGACTTGCATCCCTACACATGTGTATACACAGATGGTGAATTACAGATTTAACTCAATGGAGAGGACAGGTGCTAAAAATAAAAATTTGGAGAAAATGTGGGAGGGAGAACAATATGAAAGACTAACAACTGCTCATTGTCCTGCCTTGACTAAACGTGACTCTTAGCTCTCTGGGGAAGATAGGGTTGCATTTAAGCTCTCCCACTCTAATTCAATAAGACTACACACTAAGCACAACCTTGTGGCATTACATTATTCCAAATAATAATAAAAAAATACATTACTCCCAATGAAACAAACACAGGAGCTCCATCTCTCATCTCAGGGAAGCATCTATGAAAGAAATGGGGTCATGTAGCACTTAACTTGCTATGTCTGATCACAGGAGTAAGCATAACCCTGAACATGACCCTGAGAAGAAAGATTATGTGCCATTGCATTTGTAGCTTGCAGACAGAAAGTACAGTATCTCCTGTCAGTGCTGGTGAGGTATATCAAGAAAACATTTATTGCCGTAGTGCTGAAAGAGTTCTATCCCTCCTTCTGACACATCCATAAACTAGATGACTGGTCCAAGATAACATGTGAGGGCCTTAAAAAGTCAATGGAAAGGATTAGGCATGTCCAGAGAACAATTTCTCCTATGACAAAATAGTTGCTTTAAAATTGGTGTAGTCAATCCCCACCTGACAGCAGTGTTCACGTCCTGCTTTAGAGGAACCTAAACAGCTTGATTAGAAAAGAGGAGTAGTTGGATTTTAATGTGCTCAGAGTCAGATACACTTCTGAAGAGTTTTAACTCCCAAGTATCATCAGGCCAATGGTCTAAGAAGAACCACCACAATGATGCAGAGACCCGGTATGTGTAGCTTGTATCAATTTGATCCTAGTTGCTAAGATTAGTAAACACTGTACTATTTGTTCTGTGCCACAGATCATGCTGACTGTTTGAAACAGAGTGTTCTTAGTTCCTTCTCGAAGCATACATGGTCTTCAGGTCATATGGTAAGTAGGAATTAAAGCAGAAAAATGCCTCCTTGTCTGCCTGCAGGTATGAAGGGGATACAAATTCCCTTTCATCAGTTAGAACTAGGTTGAGTTCTCTATGATGAACCTTCTGGGAAAAGAGAACAAGCTCATCCACTGAAAAAAAGGATTGGGAAAAGCTTGCCTGAGGGTTTGTGGATGGTCCGAGTAGAACATAAAGAGATTTTTCACTAATAGGTCATGCATTTGGTCACAAGGTATTAATTATCTATTCCATGCTTTTGGGGAAGAAGACATGATCAAGAGCTGACAAAAAGTAGGATTTACAAGACCTGATGAGCCAAAGCTCCAAGTCATCATTCCCTGTATGGCAAGTTGCCATGGAAAAGAAAGGAGGTTCAGGCAACACTGGTAAAGATCTTCCACAGAGAAGACACCAACAGGTGAGGAGCTGACTCAGAAATTGCTTGGTGGCTGCGTCCTTTGCAAGGGGTGACATTTGCCTACAATTACCTAGACTGATGTGAAAATGAAACATTTTCACCATGGAATATTGCAAAGGCTGAGATAAACTTGCTATATAGTTAGGATTTTTCTATCAGAACAGCTTTTCAAATGATGGCATCACTTACTGACACTGAAATATTTTGCAGAAAGGAAGTTTTTGTTTGGTTGGTTTCTTTTGGGTGGTTTGTGAATTTTTTTAGTTGTTGTTGTTTTTGGTTTTGGTTGGTTGGTTGGTTGTTGTTGTTTTTTAACAGGCTTCCAATGAAATAGAGTAGTAGTAAAGTTATCTTCCTGGCAGGTAATCCACCCAACCAGGGACCATGACTCTGCTGCAGTCTGCAGACTGCTGCAGCCATTCAGACTGTGTCAAAGCTGGACATCTGGGATTTTTAAGCTGCACAACTCCAATATATTCTTGTCACATTCTAATTCCAGAACTAAGGACTCCAGAAGCATACCAGCTCCTGGCTCCTGCAGGAAACACGTCTCTGCCTGGGAAGTCGTGGGATTTCCACTCCACAGATTGAAATGCTCTTATATCCCAGCTCCACTGCTCCTGCCACCATTTGTGTGTTCCCAGCTCTCCAGTGTGTTGAACTAAATGGAGGCAGGGAGTCCAGGATTCCCAGGCAATTGTGCAACTCGGGCTTCTGTGAACAGTTATGGAATAAAAAGCACTTTGTATTTTAATCCCACCCTTCTCTGTCCACAAAGAATTCCCTTAAAAAGTTCTTCTGTTACTGTTCTCATATTTGTTCAGAATAATTTTGCAGAATAAGAATTACATAATAATTTTAAGTATATTAGCTAAACCATGGTTACTGAACAAAGCAAGCAAGGTTTTTAGAAGAATCACTAAACACCAACACTGTTATAAGAGTAGTTTTCCTCCTATTTTAATTAATTGAAGTAATTCAGAGGAATTAAACTAGTTGTAGAATTTGAGTGGAGACCTCAGACTGCATAAACCATTTGTGTTTCTGTGACTTTGAAACCAATCAACATTTATGAAGTCAAAATTTAAATATGGATGATTTTCCTCTGCTACTAGTATTTAGTTCTATTAATAGAATATTCTGGGTTATATAAAATGCAAATTAAATGACTGAACTGACCACTTGAAATACTATCATAACATAATTCCCTTCCTCCTTCCAAGAAACATTTAAAATCCTATGCATTGTGTTTGTTTTTAATGCTTTCTAAGATACTGGGGAACATTCATCTACTATCTCAGATCATCACTCAGAAGCCATAGGAAAAGAGACAGTTCTTTCGGACTTAAGACTAGAGTGTTTCACACAGGAGAACAGCTTCACTCAGCAAAAAGACTGTGCTTCAACTGAACTGGAGGTGATTTTAGCCCATGCCTTACTTGATCAGGGCAGTGAAACAGATCAGCAGGCACTGGTCAGTCAGTTCCTGGGAATGGGATACGGTTGGGTTCGAGGGTGTAGACCTTTCTCTCTAAAACACTAACCAGAGAATTTAAGACAAGTGAGAACTGGCTTCTGTGAGCCCACTTTCTGCTGTTTATGGCACTCAATCAAGGACATAGGATATTACAGGAGCTGGAGGGAAAACATTTCTATCTCAGAAGAAAAATGTGTCTATGGATCATTCAGTCTGCTCAGAGACACCACATATTTTGTTCACTAAACTGAAGGGCTCTTTCTGCTCTTACATTCAAACACAGAGTGAATGTAGCACCAATGGTGCAGCAAGGCACCTCTCCCTAAATCAGTGCATCAATCACATAGATTGGGCTGTGGGATTGGAGCCTACAGGTGCAAAAGAACAAAAAAAAAGAACAGAGAATCATACCTTAAAGCCACCAACACAAAAGCCAGTCTAGTTTTATAGGATCATGATTTAATCAAGCATAGGAAATACATGGTGTTCTTTGGGTTGTGTAGTAACTTACGTTGGATCTGGGAGATTTTTGTAGGAGTGAATCTGATAAGATACTACAACACTGGAAGTTACAAGATGCATGAGGAGCAAGACTGCTCCTCATGCTTATGCAGCACACCTCAAGAAGGTACTTGTAAACATGAATCAAACACTGGATGCTTGATTATCACTTTCGTAACATCATTGAGTTACTGGAGGACTCTAGAAATTAGACTGATAAGATATATTGTTGTAATCTTCACTTTCTATGAGCAAGGGTTGTATCTCTGAAGAAGTTCTATTTCTTTTCTTCCAGCAGGCCAGAATGAGCCCTTTTAGCAGAGCAGTAACTATGCCTCCAATCACAGCTGCTCCAACCAACCAAGCCCAGATCTGACGGGCTTGCTCAACATAGGGTATTATAAACTCCTGGAAAGAATTAAGTGCTGGAAAACAAAACAAAACAAAACAAAACAAAACAGTCATTCTACATGATGCATTGTAATGTCAGTTTATAGAGGTTGTATAACAGATAATACTGGAAGGTTTAGTGAAAAGAAATTACATTGGTATAAATTGTCTGAAGGTCATAAATAGTTTTAAATCTCTCCTGTCCTTTTAGTGTGTTTCTCAATCTTCATTTTAAAGGCAGAAACAGTGCTCTTTATGGTTTTGTCAAAACTATAAGACTATAACACAAAAAGTTTGATGCCGTATGGCCAAAGGTCCTGCTAGTTCAACATCCTGTTGGCAACAATAAACACAATGTACTAGAAATGGTTTAAGAAAAAAATATGATCGTTTCACCAAATACTTACCCAGCCTTGGGGATTTCCTGAACTAGATGCAGTGCCATTGTACATAATAGTTATTGGGGCATCATTTTATTTTCCTTCCATCAGCTTTTCTAGATGCTCTTTGAACTTTTATCTCAACATCTTGCAGCAGGGAGGTACTTGCCTTAACTATATGTTCAGCTAAAAAACCCTAAAGCCTCCTTTCACTAATTTTGAGCTTGTCATCTGATCATTTCATTTGATAGTTTTTGTGTGGGAAGATTCAGTAGACTATTGTCTGGTCACTCATAAGAAATTCTTATTGGAGCCCTCGTTCTTTGGTGAATTTACGCCATCTTCTCACTGGATAGATGATCATCTTCCTTCTTGTTTAGTGGTATGAATGTGTGTACCAGTGTCTCTGTTTCTCTCACTGCAGCTTAGTGAGTTATGAAAACCCTGCCATACGAGGCTCCCACTTCATGACAAAGGTCCTCACAATCTCCCAGCAACCTGCTGGCTTGAATTTGAGAAATGGGAATACCTGTCCCCTTAGGCCAGGGAGAATTTGGAATCTACATCCCTCAATTACTACCTACAATTACTATTATTAGCTGTAATTACTCAGTATTAGGGGAAAAAATGCACATCTCTGGGCAACTTCTCTGGGACAACCTATGGTGATTTATTTTTGAATGGTGTTCATGCATCTTGACAGATTTAAATGTACTCAACCATATTTAGTGTGGTAGACTCCCACAAAGGCTATTAATGTCTTCCTGCCTTCTTGCATTTTCACTGGTGCCCAGCAAAATAATCCCATATACCTTTTTGGATCATGGTGCTTTGGAGCACATACTGTTATGTGCACTGTGCTCTGAAAAGATGCTTTTGGTTTGCAACACCCTTAAGGGTAAGCTATCCCTAGTACTGGATGTTGGAATCACTTTTTGAGATGTAATTGCAATTTAGGCTGAGTTTAGGCTGAATATGGTTTGTTTGTCCCTGCAACACAGCTTCACTTTGGGGAATGTTTGGCTGGTATTTCTCTAGTCATTGCTTTCCAGTTAATCCAATTTTGTATTCTGAGATTGTGTGTGCAAGATTCTGTGTGTTCAGCCTTCTGCTTCTGACCTTATTAGACATCTAAGTGCTATATTACACTAAGAATTAAAAAAAAAAAAAAAAAGGTTCTTGATGTTTCAGAGTGAACTCCATAAATCTCCGTGTATGAGGAACATTACCTCTTTAATCCTTCATTACTCCTCTGTCAAATGAGGACAGCACTATTCACCGAATCCTTTGTATTGTGAATATAAATTAATATTTCTGCAGGTCTCAGATGCCATAGTGATCAGCACCAAAGTGAAGTGTTAGAGGAATCATCTTCAGAATAGCATTTTAAAAGCATGCAATAAATCTTACATTAGCCTACACACTGCTTAACTGAGAAAATAAAAATAAAATGTAAAAAGAATTGGACATCTGGATCTTAGTGAATGCTGTCTATGCTGTATAGCGAATGAGGCTGTGGTCTGGGGAAAAATAGTGAACAATTAAAAATCATACATACATTTACACTTCTACATGTGAATTATGGCTATATAGACAACTTTAAGTCTGGGATTTCTTAACTTTCTGTGCTTGACTTTGTTACTCCAATGTTTTTCAACTCAAACATGTCTAAATTAGATGACATCTAGCTTTTTTAAACTGGACTATGCATATGATAAAAGAAATTTGATACATTGCAGGCACTTGGTACTGTTTTAACATTATGGAAAAAGACTATTATCACAAAATTCTCTTCCTTGGAGTATTTATCTGGTATATGAAGGTTTTCCAAGTGACATCTTAAATTCATACTTTGTCCTTAAACCACCTCTCTCCTCCATAAATATTATTTGGAAGTTTGAGCTATCTTCTTCCCAGTAAAACGTAACATGACTTTGAAATTATGAGATGCTACATTTCACAGCAGGCCCTTTTAGAATGGATTAATCTACTGTATTACATCCTCATAATCAAACATGCCTTTTTCTTGCTTTCAACCTCAGTCTATACATTTTCAGCTCAGCACCAAAAGCCACCTCTTGGCATCTACTGCCTGGATATTTTTTGCCACACAAATGGTGTTTGGCATCACTATCATAAAGTTGCCATGGCAACTCTTGGGTGTCACAGGATGGAGCACCCCAGGACACCCTATAATATGTTAATCTGTCTTTCTACCACAACAGTAAACATATGACTGGACTAGCTGCCTGGACAAAATCATGCAAATTTGAATCAAGTATTCCATTACCATAATTCTTTAATCTCTAACTGTGCAAGGCCCAAGAGTGCAGCAACTGTGTTTGCTGATGACTATCTGGGAAAAGTGTCAAGGGAGTGGGGCAAGGGGGAACAACATAGTTGTTTTGGGGGAGACATTAGACAATGGCCATTCCTTTTTATCAGTGTTTAGAGTCAAATGGTAACTGACTATAAAAATGCTAATCCTGAAAGCTGACATGAACATCAGTTAAAACTGCCCTTTCTGTCAACAGGTTCATGACAAAACAAGAGGAATCCAGGTCAGGCTGGTGCTTGATATCTACCCTTCTATTAGTGACTAATACCAGTAGTATCTCCTCATCTTGCTCTTTCTGATAGGAAATTATTGGTGATTAACCTCAGCGTTGGTTTTAGCATTCAATTCTTGACATACTCTTTCTTCCCAAAGAGTGTGCTAGCTCCAAGTAGCAGCACCAAATGATTTCTTACTCTTAATACATCAGATCATTCTTCTTGAATGCAGTTTAAAACTATAAGGCAGTCCATTTTTATGGATTACTGAATGTCATTGAGAGGGTAGGAAATCACAACAGTGTAATTTTAAGGTGAAGCAGTGTGTCTGCTAAGTTTAGGATAAACATGTGAACCATCCATGATTGACGAATAAATGTACTATGGCCAAGCTATTATCTGACATCCTGAGATCTTCCTTTTGTGGTGCTATCAAAGTACTTTATTGATATAATTGATCCCAACAATGAAAAAACAAAACCAAACCAAACCAAAAACAGACGAACAAACAAAAAACAACCAAACCCCTTAATGTTGAAATTTATTTTGAAAGAGTATTTATATATTTTAGATATTCCTTCTATGTGAACCACTGGATGGCAAAGACTTTACAGGGTCCACAGATTAGAAATAAAAACTCTGGCCAGCCTAGTAATAAACAAAACAAATTTTCTATCATTTAGCTATTAACATATGCCCCACTTACATGTTTTCAGTCTTGCTATTCCATTTTCTACTCCTAACATGGGTAGCTAATGGACATTAGGAGTTAAAGCAAACCGTAATGCAGCACAAACATAACTTTTTAGATGAAGCTTGCAACTGCGTGTTTTTGTTTGTTTGTTTGTTTGTTTGTTTGTTTTTAATCCTGGTGAGCAAGATCTTTTCATTTGGTTTCTGCCATTTGTTGTGTGTGCATGGTTCACTGATTGTGTGTCTCTAGGTGGTCAAAGGAAATACCAGTGAGATTTCCACAATCAAAACTAGGAAGATGAGTTGGGAGAGATGCAAGTTATGGAGTCCCTCAGTCTGTTTTAAGGCAGGATTGCTTGTCTTTGCAGTGATGGAAAGTTCAGAGCTCCCACAGACTTCAGAGTCTCCTTATAACTACAGCTTGAAAAGTCTTTTGTGATACTGTCTTCTGACAAAAAGAAAAGTGTGGAAGACTGTCAACCATAGTCCACTATTTTTGGACTGCAAGAGATGCCATGGTGGTGATTTGTTTATGGTAGAGCTACCATATCAACTCATGTAAATTCAAGCTTCTCCTTTTCAGTTCTGCCTTTCAGCTGAAGAAGGACAAGTAAAGAAACTATGATCCATCCTTCATCATGCTGCTGTCTCTAGAAACAGTGAGAATTAGACCATTTCTGCACAGCTGACAGCAACTTTAAAGTTGGGTAGTCCTCTCCTGCCTGTTACTTCTGCATAGTAGCATTGCTATGGAATGCTACCCACTCACTGGCAAAGATGGTACATCTGCAGAGTGGCTTACTGTCAAAAATTGATTACTTTGGAGTATTGAGAGGAGATAAATCTAATATTCCTGGGTGTATTTACAGAGTAATACTGTTTACTTTTTTTTTTTTTTTTTGACAATCTGTTAACATTTTCACTACCTAACTGCTTTTTTATAATTTGCTTATATAAATTTCTCAAAAACACTTACTGATACCTGATATCACCACACTACATGCAACTAGGATGTTAACAGCTCACTATAAAATAGCTTCCTACCCATGAATGGCTTCCAGTAAAAAAAAAAAAAAAGAACAACACTGATTTTAAAATCCATATTTCTGTTCCTCTATTAAGCATCATTATATAACCATCAAAATATCTGCTCATACTCTTCTTTGTGAGCAATATAATTTTGCATCCTGTTTTCTCTGATTTTGTCCTGTTTTAATTAATCTTAATCTATACCTCCTTATCTTGGCCTGAAGAAAACCCAGGGACTAAAATGCTTTCTTCTCATCTTTTATTAAATTCATAATTGCAAACCACTTTCCAAGGTAACATTTCTCAATTATTGCCACTTTTAATTGCTTTATATTTTCCCAGCATCCATGTTTTATTATGTATGTCACTATCTTATCATAAGCTTTTACATGCATGACATCACCCTTTCACATTATGGCCAACAGTGTGTGCTCCTGAGACTCAGCAGGTCCCTCCCTGGTGGTAACATATTTGCCAGCTGCCACATTTTCTACTCGCCCGATGCAATCTTGCAACCAAATTGCTGAAAAGCCAGAAATAGAAATGAGCTGCAGTCAGGCTCTTTATCTGAGCTCTACTTCTGCAACACATCCATGAACAGCCTGGTCCTCCACATTATAATCACAGTGCTCTTATCCCTTGCTTTGCCCTGAGTGTCAAAGATCCTTAGTTAAGGTGTCCAAAAATTGAAACTGACAGTTAGATTCCTGGGCTTATAATTGGGTAGCTGCCGGCTTTTCAAAAAAATTTTAAAAAATGTGAATCATTCAGCTACACATGTAGTGGTCATCAAATTGTTCCCACTGAGAGAGAGATTTTCTGGGGAAAAGTCAAGGCTGTGTCTACGGATTTATCTGTCCTTATTTCTGGAAGGAAAAAAAAAAAAATAGAAAAGACTTAGTCCAGGTCCTGAAATGTAAATGCTTGGAATAGCTCTTGCCACAGAAAATTGTTTTGACACCTATTGCTAGGTGGTGCCATTAGTCTTCTAAATATTTTTTAGTGATGCCAACAAATGCTCATTTTCAGTAAGCTGTGTGAGTTTGTGGTAGTTTTACAGTTCACTGTCCTCAGGTCTAGGAAAGATGGGTGTCTGCTCCAACTTCTGTTCAGATCAGCTCCCTAGTAACTAGACTCTGACATGTCTTTGATTCCTGAGGGATGGATTTCTACACACACTGTTTGTGACCATTTCTGCTCGAGGGCTGCTATGTGTACAAAAATAAATGAAGCTGCAATTAAAAGAACCACATACTGTCACATACTGATTTGCTTTTCAGTGGAGAGCTCCAGGTATCAGCTTTCCTCCAGGGAACAGCAACAACATAATTTAGCATAAACATGCCATTTTGTTATTTACTGGATTCTTTCCAAGTCTTATTTTTTGCAACCAGCCTCATCATGCTCTGTGTAGTCCTGCTTCATCTCTTGCTGGTGCTATAGCTCCGAACTGATGCCCTTGATGCTTTCCTCCAGCTACTTCTTTTAATAGCAAACAAGACTTGGCTTGTGTGCTCATCCCTCACTGAGTCCTCTCTCTCCTCCTCTGCCTTTTTTCTTCCTCCTCATTTGTTAGAACTGCAGAAATGCTACCTCTCCTTGACCACAAAGATCCTATCTTTTTTTTTCCTTTCTTTTTGCTATTCGTCCAGCCACTCCTGACTGCCAGTCACAGACCTTCTCTTGTCCCTAGTGCACAGGAGCTTTTAGGGAGGGTTAGTAGGCTTTTCTGCTTCAGCTTCCCTACCATACCACTATGTTCCTCTGAACAGGAATCCCTCATTCCTAACTGGAGAAAGTCTGGGTTTAAATACTAGAGTAGTGAGAAAAGTCTGCATCTGCACTTAGAGATCCCAGACATTTTCCATTTGTAACCAGTTCTTCTCTTCAGATAAAAAAATAGCTGCTCAGTGAGAAGATTAACAAGGGGTTGAACAACTTCTGAGGATTATCTGGGCTTTCTAAAGGAGGTTGAATTTCATTCTTTGTGTTGATCTTTCAGAATAATTAAGGAACTATTTCCTTACCTCTGTGTCAAGAACATGGTCAGAATTTAATAATAATTTCATTTTCTAAGGACTGTGTACTCCCCTGGGTAAAAGAAAGTGACCAGAAGGCAGAAGAAGTGAATTGTTAATGGTAAATAGTTTACCATTTGCTTCCTTTTGCAGTACCAGTTCAGGACTTGGTATTTCTGAAAGTCATGGTATTTGACACTCTTTTTAGAGATACAGCTCTAGGAATAATGTGGTTTTAGGAAACTAGTGGCTGTAATTAAAATATGTATAAATATTTCTGGTCTTGACTGGGAATTAATTTATGGCAACATTATTAAAGAGGGAAAAATACTGCTAATGAGACCAAAATAATATTTTTTTACTGTATTTGAAGCATTTATTAGGTTATTTTCTGCTTGAGTACTTAGGGCTGACCAAATTATTTATGGCATGCTAGGAGAAATATTGACTTCTGGTTTTGGGTCATAGTACTAAAACAACCTTAAAAATCATACAGGAGGCTTGCAGATTCCTTTCATTACACATAAACTGGTCAAAAATGCATTATCCGGGTAGCTGTGAATCAAGCTAGTTTTCACTTGAGAAGTGAAAGAACAAGCTAAATGCATCATAGGAGAGTTTATCAAGTATGCAGAGACTGCACACCCCCATTAGTAAGCAAACTCTGTCAGAAAAGCAGCAATGCCCTGAGAACTAATATTATTTTGATAAAGACAAAAAAGCAAACTATGAGAATGCTAGCATTGCTAAAATGTCCCCAGAGCTTTTGCTATATAGTTATTGGACTTTTATCTCTTAACTGCCTTTTAACTGAAGAGCTGTATTCACAGAAAGTTTTCTGCGTCCAAAGGGAAAAGCAAACATTCCTGGTAACCTTCCTCTTCAAGGGCCAGTGCTTTGCAAGGAAAGCTGCATCCCACATCCTGGGTAGCTTTTGGCAGTGATGAAGGTAAGAGATGTGTCCAGTTATCCCAGTGTCACAGTTTTATAAAGAATTAGGCCAAAGTATCTAAGCAATCCTCAGTTCCATGCAATATTCTACTTTTAACAGAATTTAACTCTTCCCTTAGACAATAAGGAAACCTGTACTACTGAGGTCCCCCTCTCTGAGCATAAGACCTGATGTACCTGAAGTAGATCCTTGTGCAAGGATCACTGTCTTAAGTGTTACACAGACCTTGTGTTGCCCTTTGGTACCAACGTGAATTTTACTCTGGATATTTAAGAGATTGCATTTGTAAATGAGAATGTTTTAGCTTTATACCATATCCAAAAATTCGAAAAACCCACTGCTTCCCATTTGTGTTTCACTGTAACAGCTGAGCTGGGCAAATGGCAGACTTGAAATCCAGCACTTTTCCTCCCCAGCTCTGATCATAAGCTGATCTTTTAGGTCAGATTCTCCTCTCAGTAGGCTAGGATACATAGCACTGATGTTAGTGACTGATTTTTGGTTTGAAGTTTTCTTATGGTATCATGTTGGCTCTATGTCAGACCAGAAAATTGAAAGCAAGCAAGTACAATTTAGGGCTATACTCAGGGAAAAATCTGGAGTAGCAGGATTTTCTTATTTTACAGATATATTTCAAGTTATATGAAACAAATTTACCCCAAATAGTAACATTACCTGGTTCTTGCAAATACTCATAGTCATATCCCAACTCTCTTGATGGTTTAAAAAATTCTCCATTTCTGTAAAGGGGGATGAAGGGGACCATGTAATTTTCTCGATTGTGCCCAATGGGTGCATTGGCTGCTGGGTAAACTTCTAGCATGGGCCTGTGTCTTCTTAACCATTGCTCAAAAATGCTGTAGAGGAAAAAACATGTCAGTTAATGGTGGTGATTGGCAGAAATTTTCTTCTTAAAGACTAAGGAAAGTTTTGATGGTTTGTTTTTGGTTTTGGGTTTTTTTTTTTGTGAACACTGGGGACAGAGTGGCATATGGTGAGTTGTGTTCATGTGCATGTAATGCTTTCCACATCATTTGTGGCTAGCTACTTCAGTGCTGAGCTCCTATGCAAGCCTACAAAAAGCAAAGGCTTGCAGTGCTGCAAAGGCTGAATATGCTTTTAAATACTATAAATGCAATTCATTGTCTCTTTGTGACCCGACTGTAATGTCTGTTCAGTAATTCACATGGTTGTGAAGGATAAAGAGAAAAGGATTAAAGCCCTCAGTCCTTCTTCCTCTTCCTCAGAAACATCAATGGCTGGTTTTGGATGGTCTTGTTGCCATCTGCTCAGGCCTGTTCCCCTTCCTCTGTTTTCTCTCTACTGTTACCAAGGGTTTCCATATCTGCAATAAAACATGGCTATACCATGGTTCATTTGACATCACCAAGGAGGCAGATATATCTAGGGAGGAAGGGATAAACAATATGACTCCAAAGACTTGATAAAGCAGGTCAGCTGTCAGGAAAGAGTCTTTCTACAGCCATGGCTTCTTCACTGACCTTGGTGTCTGCATAGTTGTTTTACAGATTCTCACTCCTCTCGCTTAGCTGCTGCCATGCATCTTTTTTTAATCCCTTCTTAAATATGTTATCACAGACACTACCATCCTTGCTGATGTAGTCATATTTGGCCAGTGGTGGGTCTATCTTGGAGCTGGCTGGCATTGTCTCCATCCAACGTGAATGCAGATTCTAGCATCTTCTCACAGAAGCTATCCCTGTTATCCCCTCATTACCAAAACCTTGCCACACAAATGCAATACAAGCTATTACCCAGACCTCTAAACTCAGCTGCTCGTTTCCATTTTTCTCTGCCAAAGTTTCTCCCATTAGTTGTCTGTCAGCACAGGGCTGCATGTCTATTCTTTAACTTGGAGGCAGAAAGCTTAAAAGCTGCAGAAGAGTTTGTATTGACATTTTCAAGTCAGCTACTGGATGTGTTTGGAAAGCAAAATTAACAACCCTCCAAAACATTCTCAGTTCTCCTCCCTTTGTGTCTGGGCTTTGTCTGTTCAACTCTTCACTTTGTTTCAATCCTCAGACCCTTTCCCTGATGTTCTGGTTTTTATACTATGACCTTGGCTTGTCAGCGGACACCTGGATATTCCAGGTTGGAATAAAGGAGGTGGAAGGTGCTGGCAGGGGAGCAGATGGAGGTAGTTCATATGTGAAGAAAGAGGACTCCATGTTTGATCAGAAGATATTGGTAGGAGGGGATTATCAACATCAAGTTGATAATTCAGACCACTGAATTCATTTATCAGTTACAAGGGATGGGAATGGTCTAAAGAGACCTGTAGATTGTACTTTGAGATCTTCACTCAACAGTTCCTGGTTCCTGATGCTCTTCACTGGCTGGAGGACACAGACTTTTCCCTTGCTGTTGTAGTTAATAACCAACTGTTTAGGGACTCAAGTTATTTCAGAAACACAGACCTTAAATGTAAATGAGCCGGAGTATCAGGATCTCTGCAGAGCATCCAGAGATTCTGTTGGTATAATTTTACCTCCTGTCTTTGGGCAGAAATGTTGAGAAACACTCTGCTTACCCCACCAAATGGAAGCCCTCTCACATTAATTGAAACAGAGATAGGGCCAAAGTCTTCTTTCTTTTTTTAGGATCGAAAGATTTATTAGATTAAAACATCACTTTGTTCATAGATCTTGTCAACCCTTAACAATGCAGGTATTAATCTTGATTAAAATCTTCATTTGTGGCTCTCATCTTCATCTAATTTTATCAGCCCTGTCTAGAAAAACTTGTCAGTATAATAATGTTCAGCTGAAGCTTTCAGTTGGATAAATTTAAACAATGATACCAAGCCTTCAGCTGCCATTATCACAAGAAAGTTTGAACAGAAACTGTAATCAGATTACATCTTTGGAGAATAACATAGAGAAATTCAGTAATCATTAAAAAAGACATAGAATATAAAGGAAACCGGAGGATTGTTTTAGCCTGAAGGTGGATGGGGGTTATCTTGGACTCCAATCCTTTCCCTGCCTGGCTTTTATATGTGTAAACATGACTTTCTGTGCCTTGTTTTCCTAGGATTTGTAGATGGCAGCTGAGACAGATTTCCTCCGAAGCACGGGGCTGTTAGAGATACAGAGATATTTTGTTTATGGGGATATGGTAATATTTTAAGAAGGCAGACATAGGGCTTGGATCGGGTTTTCAAAGTCCAGTGATGATCCACACCCTAACTTTTGAATGCTTAGTCTGAGGTACTTCTTGCTGCTTGATTTTTAGAAAATGCTGAGTAGACACAGTCTGAAAATCTGGAGGGCTGGTGAGCACAAGGTTCAGAGCTAGAAGTCATCATTCATCTGAAATAGCTTTATACGACATTCTCTGAAATGCAACATCCTCTCTGGATGACTTCAATGTTGCCATTTCATAAGCAGTTTCAAGAAGAAACCTCAAACCAGTAATCTTTTAAGCAGAATGCAAATACAAAACATTTCTATGGAAATGAACATATGTACTTCTAGATTCCTTCCTTTTCAGTGTGGTTCCCACATTAGATATTAAGCTTTTCCTAGGAGTACCAGGAGCATTAAATTGTCTGCCCTTGCAGCTGATCTTTAGATTTAGACACAATTGTATGCCTCTTATTACACAGGTGATGAGTTGTGCTGATGCACAAGATGTGTTTTGATTTTCTTATGAACAGTTCTCTCCTTCTAGCCAGCATAAAATCATACAATCTTTACTGAAATCTGATTCATCTAACATATCTGTATGCCACCAAAGAAAACTCGGAAATGTCTGTTAAGGTTTTGAGACACACTTTCCATTAGTCCATCTAGAATAGCTGCTCTTGTGTATTTATCTTGGCTTTTTTTCCATGTTTTGCTGAGTAGATGCAAACTTGGAAGACCTTAGGGCTGCAGAAGTAAAGCTACATGAAGACAGACAAAATGCAACAGCTAGTCCCTTCATGGATTGATGAAGTTCCAGGTAGAAAAGTCAGGTTTGCAGCAGAGCAGCAGACCTTCACTCCCTAGGGTTGTTCATCATCTTGGCAAACCACTGTCATTATCTTCTCTTTGTATGAACCTCTGTGTCCTTCCCTGAGAGACCAACAAAGCAGGACAATTAATTAAAACTGAAGGCCATTCTGAAGGGCCACTCTATTCCACATTTCCACCCTTTCTTGACAGGAGACTAAAGGTGACCAAAAGACAGCTAAAGGGTCAGATCAGGGCTCTGTTATATCCAGTCTCTATATTTCTTCTCTGCAAAACTATTGGGCAGAAGTTCAGTGAGAGAGAAATCAGTCTGACTCCTACAGCAGTCTGGTTGGTTACTTTCTTCCTCAGCGTGTAGACAAAGAAAGCAAGCAGATAATTAGTTATTTGTTTAGGTAGGAGATATATTTTCCAGAGATGGAAACTTTTTTAGCATTGCAATCCCAGCTAGACTGGCGTCATTTGGGAGATGTTGGCAATGCTGAAGAGAGCAGATGGGCTGTGAACATGGTGGGAAGGACAAGGAGGGATAAAGGAAAGAAGAGGAGAGCTAATTAAAAGTCAATGGGAATTTTATTCAAGAGATGTAAATCGGAGAACCCAATCTGGGATCTAGCAGGAATAAACCATAAATCCTCAAAGATGACAACTCTTACCTAAGAGGGTCGTGAGCAATCAAAACTTAAGAAAGAGAAATTTAAAATATGGAAATGAACTAAACTAATTGGAGATTAGTATCCTGATAACCCTAATGCCCTATGTATTTCTGCAGCAGCAGCAAGCAAAAAAGACTTGGAAGAGGTAGCTTTTCTTTAAAGGCCTTGGACAGATTGAAAAATAATTCTATCTAGACTAGAGTGAAGACTGTTTCTGTCTGGAAGGCTTCTTCATTTGCCTGAAGAAATTAAAGTGCCCAAAGTGCATGTCCTAAATAAGAGGCTGAAGAACTGAAAAGACTAGAAGAATAAAGAAGAATAATTTGGATTTTGAAATGTGCCCTGACACGTTTAGAGCTCAAAAAGTCTCAGTATCTCTGCTCTATTCCAAAATTGTGTTTTGGTTGGGGGTTTTTTTTGTGTGTCTGTGTGTTTGTTGTTTGTTTGTTTGTTTGTTTGTTTGTTTTTAGTTGGTGGGAGGTTTTTTTGTTTGTTTGTGCTGGGTATATTAATTAAAGTGAACATTAAAAGTTTTAGAATTACTAGATTGTGTTGAACAACACTATTCAAATATTATTTTTTTGTGGTAAGAAATAGAATTTTAATATTATAGAATGGGTTGAATTTAGAAAAATTTAGGTAAAAATAAGGTTCAGTGTTTGTATTTAAACATTGGAAAAACATATAGGGACATGATAAATTCACTGTCACTTAAACCCTTTGATTCAGTCAGAAGCTTCATGCTTGATGCAGAAATAGCTAAAGGAAGTCAACTAGTCAGAAGGATTACCTAAAAGTCATAAATGCAAAGAATATTCTTCCTGCATATTAGGGAAATATAAGAAAGTGCCAGAAGCCCCATTTTACTTTAAAGAAAATAGGTACAAAGTGAGAATGACTTGCCTAAATTCACATTAGACTTGTAGTAGAATGGGACCTCAGCTATGGACCCACTTTGTGCCTATGATACCTCTTGGAGACAGGTTATAACATTGCAAAGCACAGAGTCTGAAATTTATTTTTTTGCTATATATCTTTATACAGATTTCTCTAACTGTTAGTGATCTTAATACTTGTGTACACCAGAACTGATAGGTCAAAAGATCTAGTATGTAGTAAAAAAGTAATAAAGACTCCCACCTGGTATGTTGATGCTTTGATAGTTTAAATTTTCATTGAGGGGAAATATGCTTTGCTTTCACAAGGAGTTTTAGTGTGGTTAGGTGATTTTACAGAGAAAATTAAAGCCATCTATAAAAGACATGAATATACCACTTTCATTTAATTGCATATAAATAGACCTGAATATTTTCCTTGTTCTGCTCTATACATACCAGATTATACAAAGTGAAATGAAACAAACCTTAGTGGAAAATTAATTTGAAAAAAACCCTTGGTTTAAATAGTGGGGCACAGGGAAAGATTGATTTGAGGATGATTAAAAGAAGGCCAGAAATATATATTACTGAATTCATATTATTTTATGAATAATATATGCAATGGGATTATAGATAATGAAAGGATGAGTCAAGAAATAAATGGGTTTATGTTGCCAGTGGGAAACATCAAGCAGAGTATAAGAGCACTGCTGTATATAGGCTGGATAGCTTCATAGTGTTCCAGATAATGCTGTGTGTGTTCTAAAAAAGATGCTGCTCACAGGAAGGAATTCTTAAAACAGAAAAATCAGAGCAAAACAATATAAGTAGTCATTTTCTTTATCCTTTTGAAAAGCATCTCTCTTAAGAGCTGTTTCCCCACAATGTACCTCTACAGTCATGACCAGAATGACATTTAACTGATTGCAGTATAGTAGGAGAAACCAGACCTTAAATATCTGTTATTAAAGACTTCCTTATATTGAACCACTTCAGAGGCATCAACATGTAGTCTAAACTGGACCCTCAGGAAGATTTTCTAGAAGTTTAAGCTAGTGTATTTTACCTTGCAATTAAGGACATCTGGAGACAGAGGAAGGGGGAAGAAAAGGGTTTAGTACCTCTATATGAATTCCTTTGTCAGACAATCAGGAATATGTGTGACACTGCAGATGTCCCCAGTGGGAGGACTACTGTCTCTTTATGGTGAAGGTTTATGGTCATTCTGGGTCCATACCACTACAGAGGATACCATCCTGCTTTTCTCCTGCCTCCTCCTTTCTTGTCCTCACTTTCCTTACAAACATTTTTGCACAGCCATGCCATAACCAAGATTAAGGAACCGTTTTGTTTTAAAAACAAACATCTCATGTGTTTCCATTTGTTCTAGGATAGTTGAGGTGAGATAAAGTCACAGACCTTACTCATTATGCTTGTGCATGGTGGACAGTACCAGCACAAGGGAGGAACAGAGATGAATGGCTCCAGGAGGCACTAATTGGTGAACAGGCTTGTTTCTTCCTCTATGTGTCAGGTTAAGCTGACTTAAAGCACCAGTGAAACTGCCCTTTTACAGTAACCTGATAAATCCATGCCTCAGCACACAGTACTAATGGTTCAGCTACCAGATTGCAACTTTGTTAGCCACTTAGAACTTTATTGCATTCAAATCTGAAGCCATGATGATAATTGTGACAGATTTGACAGAGACTTTCATTCCTCATCTACTATTGTGATACTGAGGTTAGATCAGGCTGACTATAGCAGAAGGAAGACCATTGCTGCTTAGAGTTCATTTATACAATTTATTTCAGTATCATGAGAAGTGACACTCTGTAGAAGAAATGTGGCAAGCAACATGGGGTTGCATTTGGAAAGAAAGGGAGAAGGAAACAAACTGAGGAAATCTGAAATGCCAGTCGAAGGACTGTGTTTACACAGCAGTTATCACTTTAAAAGCTGGCATTAGTCAGCTGGTATTACAAAGTCACCTCAGATAATTCCCATCCTGAGCATTTAGGAGAAACATCAGTGCTTCAGTTCTGGAAGAGCTGTTGATTCTGAGATTGTAAAGTTAAGGCACTGTACTTTTTGCCAATGTATGCAGATATATTGCAGTGTCCTTTTCTTCTTAAGTTGGCTAAATACAGTACAGGGACTCTCAGGCAAGTTGTAAACAAATTACAGTGGTCATAATGCAAATGTGTGATTAAAAACTAAGATACATCCCTCAATTACTGTGAGAAAGCCATCCAAGGCCTCTGACATCATATCTTCCTGACTGTTGAATCACTGCTGAGGACTGCCCTGGGTTGCAGTGCTCACTCCGTGTCTAGTCCCAGCTGGAGAACGCTGAGGTTTCCACTATCACTCCCAAGCTGCAGTATGCAGCAAGCATCCCTGGGCACAATGCCTTTTCCACAAACCCTTGAAATGCCACTGTCAAGTTACTTCTTTGTCAATTCCTGGAGCCAATTACTGAAGAGTTCTGTGCATGTGTGCAGGTGTGTGTCTGCCCATGTGTGAGGAACTTGTAGATCAGGGGATCCAGGGACAGTTAACGGGTAGACTGGGTATCTAAGGCCAGTTACTGGGGAATACAGACTTTGTGTGTATGTATATTTCTGTGTATATGTATGTATATTTTCCCATAACAGACTTTCATCCTGATCAGCAAAACAGGGCAAGAGGATAAGGTTGTTGGTGCTACTGGAATTTGTGTAAGTGCTATGTTTCTTGTGTTGATCTGTGCAACTGGTCAAGCACATATGCATATATGAATATAGATATTTATAACTATTGTGTGTATGTGTGCTTATCAGGAATACATGTTCAGCCTCTACTGGTTGGACCCTAGAACATGGAGCTGTGATAGCCATACCACCCTTGGGCTTTTAGATTTGTCAACCTCTAACACTTTAAACCCAGACTTGTGCAAAACAGAGAAAAGAAGGTATTTTAGCCCAGTGGAGCTGTTCCCTCATACAATGATGTGCTTCGGATTTTCTAATAATTTTTTTTCTTGGAACATATAGTCCCATGTATATTGATTACATGTCTCTGTAATATGAATATTAATTTTCAGGGAAGTTCTAGTCTACTTTATTGTTTCCCTTTAACTTATGAACCAAGTGGTTGTCTTTGTGGACCACAGTGGAATAGACCACCTGCAACACTGAGGGGCAATGTGCAGATGATATGAAGCTCCTTATTAGCCAATAAGAATGATATTGGCTGTAGGTTGGCTCCTAACAGACCAGTCTCTGGATGAGGCATAATACCATGCATCATGCTGACATCTTCCACCCTGATACAAAGTACCATCAGAGCTGGGGAGCCATGTGGTGCCTGAGGATCTTGGCACTGCTTTGCTTCACCATCCCACCACAAGCATCTGTACTTCCTTCCATCTCCTTTGTTCTCATCTATGGAACTGGACAGAGTGCTTGGAAAGTGTCAGATAAAGGAAGCAAGAGGGAGGGAGAAAGTAAAGGTATAGTCTCACTTAACCAATCCTATCTAAGAGACATCAATGCCCCTTTCTTTGCCCGTATTGCACTTTGTTGAAAGTTTCAAGGCTATTGCAGCTGCTGGGGTTGAGATATTTTTAATATTCCCTCTACCAATGTGATGTAGAGCAGTTTTCCCCCTTGTTTTTAAAATGCTCTCAACACTTCTGTAGGATTAAGGGAGAGGAGGATCTTCAGCATTTCCAGCTGAACATTTTCCTCTTAATGTCAAACAATTTTAGTATCCATAGTCAATTGGAGAAGATGCAGTTGGATCTTACATTGCTGCTTAGCATGCTCATTTGGGTGCAGATGGCTAGAAAGCTTCCAGTCATTGCTCCAGTAATCTTGTAATGCACCAAGTGATTCTTTTCCAGAATAAATGCAGCAGCTCCTCAAGCCTCTATTGTTAGAAAAAGCTGCTCAGGCATACAGGTCCTGTAGAGGATTCAGGTAAAACCATCACGAGCAGGCATCACTGCTACTGTTGTAGGACCAAATGTCGCTCTTCTCTCTGAGAAAGCTGCTGAAGTCCTGCATTTCTATTCCCCATTTGCTGTGCTGGTTTCCTTGAGTCACATTGTGAAATATCTAACACGTCCCAGGAGTGTTAGCTCTTCACCATATAGCTACCTGGGGCTTCAACCCCATTGTATATAAGTCTGGGGCATGGCTCCTGTAGCTTTGTGGCCTACCATTCCAGGCAGCCCTGTAACCTACTTTCACAGTAAAAGAACCTCACAAAAATATTCCTATCTTCTGCCTTCCTGGAAAATTGTGTAGGATGAACCAACGAGTGCTGAGACAGGCTTATATTTGATCAGTTGCTGGTGCATTACAAAATAAAGAGCTTTATTCTTACAGCAGAAGGAGATAATGGATAAACTGAGCAAGACACATTGCTCACAAAACTAAAGGCAGGAGCTGAGTGTTGGGAATACTGTAGGAATATGTACAGAGGAATGTCAATATTCACTAGTGTACATAGTGTCTCTTTGTAACCCAGCTGTTGACAAAGCAACTCCTGTGGAAATTTATTCTGCACCTCTGTTGTAAAGAAATTATAAGTTTAGTCAGGGCTTAGATGGGCTGAGATGTTCAGATATCTGATCTAAACTCTATTACTTTTCGTAGTCAAGCCAATCTCTGTTTTACATCAATAAGTCAGCGATGACTCTTCCTAGGTGTGGGAGAGAAATTCTTGTTATTCAAAATAGCTGTTATTGTGTGTGTTGTTTCACCCCTTGCTGACAAAACAGGGCAATGTTTCGTCAGAAATATTTGTTTCTCATTTAGATTTTGGTCTCCCGTGCTGTCCAACACTGCAAAACTTAAGATATAGATGAGACATAATGGTGTGTCCTGTGTAGTTTGAAAATAAGGAAATATAAATGTAACCATTTTTGGCATTAAAAAAGAAAAAAAAAGAAAAAAAAAAAGAAAAAAGAAAAAAAAACAACAAACAACCCACACACAAAACAAAAACACAAAACCCAAACAACAACAACAAAATAAAACAAAACAAAACCACAAACAAACAAACAAACAAAAACAAATTTAAAAAAACAGCGAAAACAAAACCCCCACAAAATAACCACTAACATTTGGTGGTGTGTATAATGTGTGTTAAATGTCTCAGGTTCATCTTTGTCATGGTTTTCAGCTAAAAGAAAAACATCACTTGAAGTAAGAGATAGTACAAATGTCAGCTGCTCCAAAGTTTAATAACTACTTTCCCCTGAAGAGAAAGATAACAAGCAGATTAAAATGGACTGCTGTGAAGGTAGCTGGACTGACTCTATGTAACCCACTCCTGTGCTCTGTAATTCAATTCTTTTGAGACTGAGAGATTGTCATTATTGAGGTTCACAAGGGCATGTAATATATAAATCACATCTGCGGTAGCAAAGTGATAATTTCTTCGATGAATAGAAGGTAGCTACATGTGGGTGAGAAAAGTACCATGTTTTCCTGTGATTTTTTACAATTTGAACAATTACATCAGCTATTATTGCTGAAGTGCTGCAGGAAGGAAATTCAATGCTATACTAGCTGTCTGCATCAGAGCTTGTCTTGATTGCTGTGTCACAGAGAGAGCTTTCTCCACCCCCACTGTTAAGAGAATAGGTGAAGACTAACCATGCATGTCTTGACAAGATTCAGGGCAAAGTAACCTTTCCTTTTAAAAAGCACTAATCACTTGCATATTATGTAGTGTACGAAGTGATCCATTCTACAACTGTGTTGATTGAACTGAAATCTTTCAGTAAGAGTGATATGAAACATTCACTTTAACTGGGACTATTTGAACTGAACCTCCTATATTACTGATTTTTAAGAGCAGAATGGGTCATTACAAGCATCTATCCTGAATAAGGACATGCCAGGCGAGATTGCCAACTACTGTATTTCAGAAATAATCCAGAAGATGTCTGTTTAACATTCCTCTTGATGTTTGCCTAAAGCAAGGTGGATCGGCAACACTATGTTTTATATATGCTTAATCAATAAAACGAACATATATCTCCAGAGTCTGTTCCTTGTTCTTATTTCTCTCCATTTCTAATTCTGTATGCTATATCCGTGGAATGCTAGAGGACTTAAATTTAAGCATATATGTTAGCTTAGACTCAGATGCAACCTCAAGTGTACTGTTTAGGCTCAGAAATGGACCTGTGCTGTGAACTTTCAAGGCTGCTTCTGCATCCCTTTGGGTGCTTTGCAACTGCAGTAGCAGGAACTTCCCAGGCTTACTGGAATGGATGCTGGTGTATGATTTACCTGTCAGCCCCAGACACAGGGATATCAAAGGAGAGATACTGGGGAGCTATGTTTCTCAGCAACACCCCAACCTTCCTGCTTACACTCTGTTTTCCATGGATGTATATATATGTGTGGTATTTTGCAGTAGATGTGAACTCACTCTACCCACATCCTGAGCCCACTTTGAGTGAGTCAGCTCCATCAAATAAGCTGAGTAGCTCTAGTTAACATGCTACTGAGCCTCAGAGGTTAAGAGAGGAAGGTTATCAGCTTCAGTGCCAACTGAGGGCTTGTGGTAACAAAGGGGGTGTGTGTTCTCTTGCACATCCTTAAGGGCAAACAAAATCAGAAAAAATCCTTCCCTGCTTTCATTTCTGAAAATTTCCATGCTTGAGTTTCCCACCCCTTCAGTACTGATCTGTTTGGTATCTTATAATTGTAGGAGTTTGTGTGTGCCAACAAAGCTTATGACCAAAGTAATTCCTGACCTACCCTCATATAAAATGCTCTGCTAGAGAGAGATTTTCTTCCTCTGATGTTTCTCCTGGTAAAACAGAGCTGACTTCTGTGAATTGGTGGCTTTTACCACACAGCTGCTGGTAATGGGGTGATTTTCTTAAGCATCAGAGAAGGGTGAAAGCTGGGCTACCTTGCTGCTCTGCTGCAGAGCCTGATGGTGGCATGTAGCTGTGAGTGCTGACCAGAGCTATCCTCCCAGTAGGAGTCATGTAATACACATGAGGTAGGGAAGAGAGGCAACTGTCACCCAGGATACATTGTAAAAATGTAATTAGTCCTCCCCAAGAGCTTTGGAAGTGGGGAGGTAACTTTCCCAGGCTTAGCCTTATTACATACAGAAGTAATGGGTCATACACCTTAAACATTACTTGTGTTGTGAGTGTTTTTATTATAGCAATTTCTGAACTTGAGTTTAAATGAACCCTCCGTGCTGGGTATTGTGCAGAACAACAACAACAAAAAAGAAGTATTTTGAGTGGACACATCCAATCAAAAGACAAAAAGGTTCATCAGCAGAGTTTGCAACCGAGCTGTTCACTGGTCACTGACTCTTATGACTACAGTCTCTACTGACTATAGTTGAGGCTCAGAGGGAGATATCTGCATTGTAGGTTGACAATACAGCTTATCTGTGCTGAAGATGTGTTTCTTTAGAGGTAGAAACCAGCAGTTCTTCCAGCTGTGGCTCTAATGCAAGCCTACATGTTAACAGGGAGATAAGGTGTGAATAGGTCATCAGCTCCAGTGCTGATGCTCTCATTCACCCAGGTACCAGGGGACAAGGGAGCTCCCTGGCACAGGAAGACTAAGGTCTCAGGTAATCTACACAGTTCTCCTTATTATTCATAGACCTACAGATAAAAATGGTTTATGGGGGCTTCTTTGAATATTGTTCTACTACTCCACAGTGATCACATTTAAGTGTGTCTCCAGTTGTTCCTGGCATCCTATTACCACCTCTGTCTGCTTCTGGATTGTTTTTATTCTCCTCTTTTTTCATCTTGCATGCATTCAGCATATACATACAGTCCCACTGAAACTATACAACCCGCACTGGTACCGTTCCATTCCTCCCATTGCTGACACACCGTGAACACAGTTGTTTAGTGTTCTTTTGTGCAGTAGCATTTTATAACCCAGATATTTTCAAGGGGTCCATACCCATCAAGTGAGGGCAATGAGGGAGGAGGGGTAGGAGGGGGGAGGATTCTCTTTCCCCTTTGAGCTGGGACATGCCTCCAAGCCTCCCCTCTATCCCCCATGCCTGCTTTTTCTGGCTGATGACAGGAGCAGAGGGGTCCTCCACTACTTGTAATGCCTCTTCCTGTTGCCTTGGCGTAAGGGTGTGGCTCCACCAATCTATCTCAGTTTCACATTCGCTGAATATTCTCAATCTTTCTACCTCCTCTCTCAGTTCTACCACCTGCCTGAGCAGGTCATTTATTGGTCACACCAAATGTTTCTGACTTCACCTAGTTCAAGGGCCAGGCTCTGGCACTCACCACAACCAGAGACCTGCACAGCTGCGTAACTCTTCAGGAGCTCTGTCTGAGTTCCCACATCCTTCCTCCTCATTGTGACTCTTTTGTTTGTTTGTTTGTTTGTTTTGTTTTAATTTATTTTGTTTGCATTTTTAATTTGATTTCTCTTCCTTCTTAGCATACAGATCTGTATGGTACAGACCAAATCATTGTATTACAATCTCCATCTCAGCTGCACTAAAGTCACTTGTTTTGGAGTCTCTATATTTCCATATATTAAGTGGGGATAATAATCCCTTGGCCTTTTGCTTTGTCTTTGTTGTCTCCCACTGGTGACAGTTCAAGGTAAGGAATGACTTTTATTTCATATATTAAACAAGTCTGCAAATTTAGTGTTGCTTTACAAGAACTTCTAATTATTCTTTTTGATTTTTTTTCAATCCAAATGTTCCAAATTCTTGAAGCAAATAGTTTTGAAATGCTAAAAAAAGTTCCTGTTTCCTGTCAATATTTAAAAACAAGATAAAAACTTGTTTTTTTCTCATGCCATTTTTTGTTTTGAAAAACCTGAGTTGACATTTAAGAGCAAATGAAAATGTTCTGTTTTAAAAACAGACTAAAAATAAGAAGCTTTTATTTTGACATCTTCTGGGACTGAAAATCAATTTTCTTCTTGTGAAAGTATTTTCCAACAAAATCACTTTTGACATAATGCTAAATTTGGGGTTTGGATTGGCAGAAGTGACTGGCATGAAGATAAGTATGTTGAGTCCATGAGGACTGAAAGTGTCTATAGAGTTGGCTTAGGTAAGGGGGTGTTTCTGACATGCAAATCAGGATGTGTAGATTTTGGGTTCTAACATAATTTTTAACAGATTGCTTCATACATGTTTTTGAGTTTAACACTTTACTGATAAGCAATGTGACAAAGAATATTTTGTTAGATTCTCAGATAAGCCAGAGTCTGGCATTTCCTAAAACTCCCAGCTTCACCCTGCCACTGAAGTAGAAGGGGTTAGTTTAGCATCCTGCAGAGGAGTCTATGGCAGCTGATGTTGCTGAGCTGCATGGAGACATTTGCCTTGATTAGGCAGAATTTGTGGCATTTTCACTGGTCTCTGAAGCTGATGTGTAGGAGACTTTTGTCCCTTTGATGCAAGAATTTAGTCCTGTGTGATAGCAAGCAAAAGACTAACTGAAGCAACAAGATCAGTGTAGGTATGTCCAGCTGTCTCTTGTCATTGTCATTTCATATGATTATAAATGAATCAATTTATATATCCTGTTGCTCACATTGTTTTGATATGAGAGTCATACTCAGAGGCTAAGAATATGCCAGGTGCTGCATAGACCGGTGCAATTAGACAGTCTCTTAATGACAGAGGTTATAATACACACATGGGACAAGGGAAAACAGACAGATACAAGCAGATAGGAGGACTAGTCAACCACAGCATGGGGCTGCAAGTCTGCTCACTAAATGAATGTTTCAGCTTACTAATGTCTGAGCTTTTCTTCAAGTGTCAGGTTGAAGGAAAGAGATCTGTGGATGTATAGGGTGAGCAATGGGCACCCAGGATGAATATGGAGGGTTTTGTCTGAATGCCAAACAGATAGATGATAGATGTCAATATAATGAGTGAGTTCCTTACAATAAGGAATGATTTGGGGATGGCGAGTGAAAAGCCTTGGAAATAGGGACGAGCAGTTAACCTGATGTGACAGAGAGCAAAGAAATGGTAGAAAGGTATGAATGGAGAGGAACACCTGGGCAGATCATTGGGTTATTGCAATGATGGTTGCAGCAGTATTGTTAGCTGTTCAGTTATGCATGAAAGCCAGAGAAAAAGGTGCTGTAGTGGTGGCATCACTAGAACTGGCAATCTGGGTCTAGCTGTACAAATGTCTAACAAGACTATATTTTAAATATGCTAGAGAATGAAATCTTACACTCTATTGTGTGTCTCCAGGAAAATCAGTTCTATATATTGCTTGTTCTGAAAATCATCCATGTTATGATAATAAACCACATCCATTACTGCAGAACCTAGAAACAAGATGAGAACTGAGGCCCTATTGCATTAGATGCTGTACAGGTATAAAGTAGTATGGAGATCTTTAATGCCAACTTATTTTCCCCATTGTTATTCGTTTTTTCTTGCAGTTTGCAAGGGGAATTTTTGGGGTGAGGTGTAAAGTCAAGAAGAGAAGTACAGCTCAAATGAGAAGAAAGATGGAAGAAACATTCAAAGGACAGAAGTGCATGGAGAACAGATGAAAATAATATGTGACTATAGGGATAGAGGGTCTGAAAGAATCAGCAGAGAGGGAAGAGTTCCTTTTCATAGTACAGAAAACACACTAGTGAGCTCAAGTGGGACTGTGGGCCCTTGCTTTCACTGCTTATGCAGCTGCTCCTTCCAGCTTGAGTGGGCTGACTCCTTCCTTGTTATTCCCTTGTGCTGACTGTAGAGCATATCTGAATAGCAGAGAGATTTGCAATTAAGAGAAATGCTTCAGAGAGCTAGAAAAGCTCTCATTTTTGCTGAATGTATATTTTGTTTCATCCTTTTTTCTCTTTTTATTAAGCCATTCAATTAACAGCTGATAATTTTCAGGGTGGTCACCTGCCGTTACCAAACACTGAGGTTTGATCCCTAGGTCTTCTGACTAGCATATAAGAAGGCAAAGAGCTTGATTTATTATTGCTAAGAAAGCTGGTGCCTGTGTACCTCATACTTCTGCTCTGCTGTAAGGGAATGACCTAAAAAAAAACCAGAAAGTGTTTGTAAGCAAACAATTTGCTTTTCACCTGAGAGATCTCAGCTACACCTCTGCTCTGTCCATCCTTCCCTCATTTTGTGCATCAGTCTTGGGTAGGAAAGGCTTGGGGGTAGCAGATGGGAGGATGACTGTTGCTCAGTTTGGAAAGCAGCTCCTAACATTTGGCTCACACCTGTCAGCAGACTCCGTATACACTTGTTTATCCTCCTCTGTACCATATGTTGCTATGTAAAATCAGTTCCAATGATCTATTGCCTTATTTCTATCACTCCTATTATGGTCGTAACTGAGCATTTCACAGTCGTTAATGCATTTACCCTGACAGCATCCCTGTTGCGTAGGCATCTAATATCACCCACTTTACAGATGGGTTAGCTGAAGCTCAACTCAACTGCTCCTCAAAAGCCTTGAAATCAATGAGAAGGAAACACATCTTCGAGGAGATCAGAGTTTGAGAGCTAACTATACACTCAGTGTCACGTAAGAAATTTGCAGTGGAGTGAGGAATCCCTCTTTTGGTTCCCAAATGGGTGCCATACTTGATTTCTTGACACAGAGCTGTTCCTTGCTTTTGCAAGACCCAGCAAACCTGTGGTTTCAGTTTTCCAGTCTTTTTATGCACTTTGCCAGTAAACTTCCATTTTACAAATCTCCATGTTCTCACCAAGGCCTGGAAGAGATACTGTCCTTAGCAGAAGACGTAGTTTAAAAGTTAGTTAAAAGCCGACTGGACCAATGTAATGATAGCAGTCATTTCAAAAGCGTTCTGCGCACATGATTAAAATTGATAAAGACCATAAAGAATATTTCTGCTGCTGTGGAGACTTCGCAGCCTTCAGGTTTAGTCTATGTAGGAGGGGAACAGGGGTTCTTAAAATGTACTGTACATACCTATCAGTCACCTACTTATTAATTATAACTAAAAGCATGATTAATCTGTCATGGATAAGGCTGCTAAGTAATCCTAATCATGCTAATGCATTTCTGTCACTATACAAAAGGTAGCTTTCTTATCAGTTTTCACAACCATGTGTACTAAAGCCCATATGCATAGCACCTGCAGAGAACCGGTAACATTATTTCTGCCACAAATTAGGTTGCATCATGCCTATCTGCATTGCCTCCACAGCGCTTGTGCAGTGATTTATTTCCTCAACAGTAGTAGGATACAATGATGTCATCTTTTTCAAATAATTTTGCCTTCTAAAATGGATAACAACTACAGTTATGAAAATATTTCCTTTCAGGGGCTTGTAATGACTATGACTGAAATTCCTCTGTGGGAAGGGCCAGCATGAAGACCAAGGTAATACTTAAGCCCTGCAATGCGTGGAGTTAAGACATGCGTAGGTCTTATACAAATTTGAATATCTAAGGAAAACAATTCTTTTGATAATGCAGAGCATAATGTTTTCTCTTCTGTGTTCATTTTCTCTGAATATTCAATTGACCCATTTTTTTTTAATAGCCTAGATATTGGAAATATACTTTCTAGTCACCATACTTGAAATTTGTAACTATGCCTGAAACCATCATGCATCTATCCTGTCAAGCAGTCAATAGGTGGATATGCTAAATCACAGCTAAACTACACTGTTTAACTTTTAAAATGTTCTGAGGAAAATCTTTTCACAGAAAAGAGTTTCAAAACTGACACCTCCAGAAGGCTAATTATAACCTACAGTATTAGAAGTAGAAGACAGGTGGGTCTCACCCTTTGAAGGAACCATTCTACTGATGCCTGGGTGACCTGCTTAGACTTGATGCCCTATTTCTGGATGGATAAAATATGAAATATACATCCATTATTCTCATTACATATATAAACTGAAGAGAAAAAGCATGAGTTCACATTTGTCTTTTTACACCTACTAGCTTTTTGGTTAAATTAGATAAAGGTTTATGTAAGAGTTTTGGTGTGAACTGCGGGAGACTAAGGAACTTCACTGTAAAATGGGATCTGCTAGATGTAATCTGCATCGCTCCTGTTCTGCATGCTTCAGTGATCCAAATAAAGAAAACTTTTATTTATTTATTTTTCATCTAAATAACACCTTTCTGCATGCATGCAGGGTCTCGGTCAGTAGTTTTTCAGTATAAGAAATTATGAGAGTCCCAAAAGTTTGCACAAGGTAATAAGATTTATTGTCCTAAACATTGGAATAATAATGGCATGGTCAGTGCATGGTGTGAAAGTAGAGAAGGATTGTTAAGAAAATATCAACTGTTCCAGAACAAGTGTTGTTTGTGTGGCTTTTATAGTCCTTTGCTTAGCTAACTTTCTTTTTTATTGCTCTTTAGTCATCACAGTTCGGTGTAATGCAGTACACAGTAAATTGTTTGTAGCCATTTGTTTGTATTATAAGGACACAGAAATTTTTAAGGTCACCATTAAACCTTTTAATGCTGTCCTTAATGTAGCAGTTTTACTCTTTTATTCAAAAACTGTGCTTCCCTATCCTTTTCTATTAATAAACATGATATCGTTCTGTTGGCTTTCATTCTGCACAGCTGTACTCTTTCATAAAGAGACAGTCAGAATTTTGTTTGCCACACTGAAACACAGATTTTTTTCTTCTTTATTTATGAATAGCGTGCTTGGATTTTCCTTATGGAATAGAAATTCAAACAGCACTGACATTTAGAATGTAAAGGAATTGCTCCAACTGATTATAGTAATGTTTAAAATGAGTCACACACTTTTGGTCCAAACTTCCTGATATACACATCCATATATATTAATCACTATGACATCACTGAAGAACTATTTTTACCTTGGTAATAAAAGCTGAATGAATTTGTCAAGTTTTCAAATTATATTTAACTCAGTGAACCTAAAGACAGCTTAGGAAAGATACTTGCTCTCAAATAATAGCAGAACTCAGGTCTACATGTCTGAAAATGCTGTGCCTGTAAAGGCATGTAAGATATTTGCATTTTTGAAGTGTATGTGAAAAGCACACTGTAATAACACAAAATAAATTAGGTTTACTGAGAAGAATTATACTCACCTGTCAACAAATGCATGGTGTAGTACAAAGACAGGATCATTTGCAGAGCCTTGTACTTGGGACATGGAGCCATTCATGTAGATATGAAGGGCATTATGTAAACCACTTTGAGATATGTTTGATATTGCAGTCCGTGGATCAGCAAAGCCTGTATATTCAAGAGGAAATCATATCCCAATATGACAATGCATATAATTCTTTTTCCAGTAAGACTGAAGATCAAAGTACCTACTTTCACTTCATTTGTGTTCAACTTTTTAGACAAGGGCTTAGGAAAACATGTAAAGGAGCGCTATTATATTTCAAAGGCATACCAAAGATGAAACTAGAATAGGCTAAATTAAAACTCCTGCCATGTAGCTAATGCAGCATGTCAGCAAATGTACTGCTTAATTGTTTTATATTTTTTTAATTTCTTTGTCCATTGTCCCTGGCTGTTAAAAAAACAATGCAATCCCTGCAGATATTTATGTGAGTACATTTATTCATGTTAAGAAAATTTATTCATTTTATTTTCATTTTTGATCAACTCCATACGTACAGGCCCCTAAAATAATCTACTATATCTCATTCTATAATGTCATTTAATATTGTTTTTCTCTATATCATGTTTTTTTTTTTTTTACTGGTAGGAGCCAATACAATATAGCTATGATTTAAAAAAAAAAATAAATTATTTGGTAAGTAATCAATATTCTTCCACAGTCAGACTTGCAGGATGAAAGTCTGGACTGCAGTTACTTTGAAGGCCACTTAAAATATGGGTGTTGAGAAGAGGTCACACAGACCAACACCCAAATAGGAAATACTGAAAGATGAGTTTCTCTGTTACTTTTTATTGTGGTAGCTTGTCTATACCTCAGCTCTGATGTTGGCAGACCGTCTTAACAACCTGACAGTCAGGCTTCCTTCCTACTTGTAAGGACTCCTAATAAAAGTCAACTAAACTACTTGATAATTCTCTGGATCTTTCAGGAGAATAAAAGCAGAAGTATTTGTTGTCTTCCCAATCTATTTCTTAATCTGATACTAGTTCTACTATTTAACCCACACTACGAAACCTCTCTTTTCTCTGTCTTTGATTTGATTCCTAAAGATATCTTGTTATCACAATTTCTGTAACCTGCAGGATGAGAAACCATAGTGGGGACATATTAAAACATCTACACAATTTAATAATACAAAAAAGGGACTGTGAACAATATGCTTGTTGTGCTGATCTTCAGTGATTTCCTGATATTGTTGCAGTTTATCAGGTCTGCAAGATCTTAGCTCCTTTCTTTGGGAAATGCCTCGTATATTTTGAAAATTTGCTTTATTTACTTAACTAGCATTAGAGTGAGGATCACCAATATATGTTTGAAGTGAATCTCCCAATAGTCCTTCTGTTTCATGCTGTAACTTACATCACAGAGCAATTTCAGACTTTGAAAGCTGGATTCCTTTTGGAGGAAATCTATAATGTGCCAGCCATCAGTGGATGTTTAGTTCATGGGACTGAACCAGAGCTAGTGTGAAAGAACCTGTTCCCCATCAAAGCCTTCTGTCCTGGTTTAAGATAGAACAGAACTAATTCTGTTCAATGATTTTACTTTTCAGCTCAGCCTCTTCTAACTAACTGCACTGTCTGAAGTTAATGGCATATTTTCACAGACAGTGCCTGCTTCTAGCAGAGATAATGCTCAATGTTTAGAGTTAGTACCAAGGATTGGGGTGCAGACCAAGGCCACTGCTGGATCTGGTGTACCACATTGAGGGGTGCAGGAAAGTGAAAGTCTGCACCTATGGGGAGGAGAGGGCAGGAGACATGATGCTAAACTGGCCAACAAGGGATTCCATTCCATATATATTATATTCAGTATAAAGCTTAGGGATCATGAGGGTCAAACCTCTTCTTCAATGGCTGGCATCCCAAGAGGACTCTGTCCATTCTGCGTTTGATCCTGATCCATGTGTTCCCGACTCCAGCATCAGAATACAGCTCCTGAACTGGGTTCCTGTCTGTCTGTGAGTCCAGTCTGGGAATTCACCAGTGCCTGCTCCACAGCATTGGTGCTGATGGTGACACAATTATCATCAAGGGTTTTGGTTCAATACTGGTCTTGCATATATTTTTATATATTCCATTTTATTATTAATATTATTTTCATTAAATCTGTTCTAGCTTTCTTTTGTAATCAGCAAGGCTCTCTCCCTTATTCCCTTTCTTATTTTACTTTTGGGAGGGAGGGGGGTTAACAGAGAGTGTCTGTTACATGTCTAGAGAATGGCCATGACCCTAAACCTTGACACCTTCATGCATGACATGAAAGCCAGGCCCCCAGTACCAACTGTTTTGCACTTTGGATTTTCTGCCCTTTGAATCACATGAAGTATTAATTGAGAAATGTCTAGATGTGCCTTATGTGAGCAGAGTCATACTCTGTGAACTTGGAAACCTGAGTATTACACCAAACTAGGACTCTGGTCTTCTGTGCAAAATCATTGCATCACTTTGCCACTAAATTCCCTCACTGGGATTTGCCTTGTCTGTTAATCTCTTCAAACAAGGGAAAAGGATCCGTTATAAAACCACTGTTAATTATAAGAAGGATCAAATCACAGCTGTAGCATCTAGGTACTAATATACCATAATAACCATCCATCTTTCTGATTGGAATAGTAAGACAAAGATTTTGAGAAATTCAAAGGAAGTCATAGTAGAAGACATAATCAGGATAGTTGAAAGAGGTAGAGTTGGTTTCTGTTAACAATCGTAAGACTTCAAAGGGAAGTGAGACTGGATTTAGGAGAAAAAGAGGAATGTGTTAACGTACAGATAACTGCAGGGTTTAAATACATCAGATGTGAAACAGGATTATTGAAGATGCTGCATGGTGACATGGAGCAATAGGATGAATTTCTTAAAGGAAATATCTTGCCCACAGATTTTGCCTGACAGTGAATGCTGTTACCTAGCTGTCAATCAGGGGAAATAGTAGAATAAATTATTACCTATGAGGAATAAAGTACATTGACAGTGTCCAGAAGTCACAGGAACCAATGGCAACAATTTTGTCTGCCTTTGCTGATGGCAACAGCTCATTATCATTGGGATCAGTTAATGTCACAATAATAGGAAATTTATGTGACTATGAACTGAAAATTATCTGTTTGTATATTGTTCTGAAGCAAATCTGCTTATATTCAGATGCATTATAATTATGTTCAGGGGAAGACAAACCTTTTGCAGAGTCTAGGCAGAAGAATAGTTGTTTTATATCAGACTTGGGATACTTCTTAAAATTTCTAAATGTGTTGTGCACATTTTAATAATTAATGAAAAAAACCCCCACAGAATACTTATTCTGGCTATGGAAAACTTTTCATGGAACATCTACACAACAGCAATTTATCTCAATAATCAAAAGCTGTGTAACTGGGACAGCTGTAACAACCCCACCCTACAGCTCCCAGTTAACTGACATACATTCAGTCAGTGTCAAAAGTGACATCATGTTTAACTATGCACACGAAAAGTTCTAATATCAGATTTCTTGTTATGAAAACTCCATATAAATTATTAAGTTAGTGGGAATAAAATCATAATGTGGAGTCATTTTATTTTATTTGACTGGGTCTTATTCATTTCTCTCAGACTTTTTAAAAGACTTCTGTACAATCAACTATTCGAGATGGCATACTATGAAATAGGGTACAGACAATTCAAAAGAATATGTGAAAACATGAGAAAATTTATAGAGTACAGGAAAATTTTCTACGGTGGCTGCACTAAAATCTCCTCTCCAGCAAATGTGAAGCTATAGAATTCCAAGAGCAGTGAGCTAAATTAAGAGCTCCTGGCCTTTGGATGAGGGAGCTCTGCTTCCTCCATGTGCCTTGCCCCAGGCTGTGCCTTCCTCTCCTATGTGTTAACTGCACCTCATCAGTCCTTCTGTGAACTGATAGAACTCACTAGTCTGACATGAAATACCATGTCAGGTTTTTTTTTCCAGGCTGCTGAGATATAGCATCTCATGTAAGGCTAAGCTGAGATAGGAGAGTGACTGACTGTTGGATGGAGGACAGTGCATAGAGAAGCACAACTGTTCCTGATGACAGTGAGCTCTTAAATTATCTGGCCAGTATAGGAAGTTGTAACATTCAGACATCCCTTTAAACCCTCATTTAATTATGGTGCGCTAGAAATAGCCATTAGGGCACACATCACTGAAGTGAATGGAAAATTTACCAGCAATTTCAATAAAAGAAAAATCATATTTTTAAGAGATCATAAACCCAATTCTGCTCCTGCTTATAGAATTGTAAATCAGCAGCTGTGATTCAGTGGATCTGAAGTAGGTTCAGTGGAGCCAGGCAAAATTAAATCAGATGGGGATTTAGCCCAAAGTTTATTGTAAGATGACTTAATGATGTCACTCAAAATTAAGGCTGCCTAACAGTTTTTAGGATGATATTTAGGTGGTTCTCACTGAACACGCAGTTGGGTCAGCTATATGTTTTTTAGTAGAGTATTTAATTATATTAACTGCAGATTTTGCAATTTAATAATGGAGACGACAGAAGTCCATGTCCAATCAGTCAAGTGCAAAGCTTTGTACATTGGAAGCAGGTATGTTATCCTCAGTTGTTCATTTGCCACTGACTGAAGTGCTGCAAAAACCCTTAGCATAGGGTATGCAGAGCTCAGAGAGCATTAGAACTGTTCAGTGCTACAGGAATGGAGTAACCATTTCAACTATCCTATTTCCTCTGATTATCTTAGTGGATTGCTTAACATTTGTGTCATCTCTAACATCACTGAGTTTGTAGGTGGTTCTTTTAGCTGCAAAACTGTTTTGCTCCCAAAATAAATTTTCAGTTTGCATGACTTTCTAGACCAGTAGTTAAGACATCTGGGACATTAAAGGTCAAATTCTACATTGTATGTTACATGTTGAGGGGATCAAGTGCACCCTCAGCAAGTTTGCAGATGACATCAAGCTGAAGGGGAGTGTTAGAATCATAAAATGTTTTGGGCTGGTAGGGACCTCTAGAGGTCATCTGGTCCAACCTCCCTACACAAGTAGGGACATCTCTACCTAGGGCAAAAGTGCAACAGATGCTGCACATATTACCCCTTACTGAACAGATTCCATGAAACCACTTTGCTGTTCTTCTACTTGAGTGTAGAAAGGCTGTACAGAGAGATATGGACAGGCTGGATTGATTGTCCAAGGCCAATGGTATGAGATTTAACAATGCCAAGTGCCAGATCCTCTACGTGGGTCACAATAACTACATATGACCCTACAGGTTTGAGGAAAAGTGGCTTGAAAGCTGCCCAGAAGAAAAGGATCTGGGAGTGTCGGTCAACAGACAGCTGAAAATGAGCCAACAGAATGTCCAGGTAGACAAGAAAGCCACCAGCATCCTGGCTTGTATCAGAAATAGTGTGTCCAGCACGACTAGGGAAGTGATTGTTCCCCTGTACTCGACTTTCTTGAGTCTGCACCTTGAATATTGTATTCAGTTTTGTGTGCCACAGTAAAAGAAAGACACTGAGGTGCTGGAGTGGATCCAGAGAAGGACAATGAAGCTGGTCAGGGGTCTGGAGAACATGTCTTTTGAGGAGTGGCTGAAGGAACTGGGGTTTAGTCTGCAGAAGAGGAGATCTTATTGCTGTCTAAAGCTACCTTAAAGGAGGTTGGAGTGAGGTGTGGGTTGGTCTCCTACCAAGGAGCAAGTGGTAGGACAAGAGGAAAGGTCCTCAAGTTGCACGAGGGAGAAATTTCTTCACTGAAAGGGTTGTAAAGCCCTGGAACAGGCTGCCCAAGAAAGTGGTGGAGTTACCATCCCTGGAGATATTTAAAAGACATGTAGATGCGGTACTTAGTGACCTGGTTTAATGGTGGACTTGACTGCTGCGTTAACAGTTAGACTCAGTAGTCTTTTCCAAATAGAATGATTTTATGATTTTATGATTCTATGTCTGAGGTCAACTGGCTGATATACTTGGTCCACTCTCCCTCAGGATGATTTTTTCTTTAATAAGGAATTAACATTTTAGAGAAGTCCAAGTCAGATATGTGCATCTACTTTAAAATAGGAAGTAAGATGCACATACAGGAATGTTAGGGCCATATCTTTGCTGGTCTTTGAAGTTAATGTTCTTCTGGTTTATGTTCATGGAGATTTTCTGCCATTGGCAATCTCGCAGGAAATTTGTCAAGGTTAAATCTTACTTATCTACTCAAGCTATGTTATTGCTGTAATCTCTCTAGATTCAGGTAGTTGTAAGATCTTGAGAATTTGGCCTAGGGGGCTGTAGTAAATGAAACTTTGTGATTATCTAATTTAGATCACATCACCATCTAGGTTTTTTTTTCTTTAAATGACTTGCAGTGCTTCACTATGGTCTGGGCTGAGTAGTTTTTCTAGTTCACTGATAATGACCCTCTGCAACTTGACAACATTTTCTCAATGTACAACATAATTTTCCCCAGAGACTGGGGTCTGAGCTGGTGAAGAATGTTGTTCACAGGCTAAAATTTTTTAATTAATATTTTTCTTTTTGCATTTTCAGAAATCATGTTTTCTTTAGTTATATGGATTGCAGTGAAACTACTGAGAAGAGCTTTCCAGATGAAAATCTCTTTTCAGAAAAAAAAGGGAAATGTCCTATTAAAATGAAATTACATTTGGAAATGTTTGATGTTTTGTTCCATTATTTCTTGATAAAATGGCAGTAATAGTACATAATTGTGACAAGTATTGGAATGCTATGATGTGGCTCGATACCATGAGTTAATTCATGAATAGTGAAAGAGATATGGAGCTTTAGGATATTTTTTTTACAATATTGTTTTGTCACTTTGTGCAAAACTGAGAAGGCACTGATTTTCATTTGAAGATGCAACAAATAAAATAATTTTCTCATAAAATTTTTCAGCTACCTCTTAGGAGGTAGCATTCAAGGTGTCACACCAAAACTGAATTGCACAAAGAAGAAATCTAAGTATTTCATTTTAAGTCAGCTAATCCATTTAACCTGATGCATATAAACTCAACTGATTTTCAGTTCTCTTCTTGTATCCATTAAATGTCCAATGAAGTCAACAGTGTTACCCAGTTAGGGCCAGAATTTAAAAAAAACTATTTAAAATAATTGCTTCCACTTCAAGGGGCAATGTGCAAACTGCTTTTAAACTGTTGTTTTTCAGTCAAAGTAGAAACTGACCTATCCCAGAGCGAGAAGACAACCCATGTGCTCAACCATGGGGGAATGTTGTTCTTCTGAAAAATAGTGACCTTTGCTGTTTACAGGTGGTTTGGTTACTCTTCAGTGACATAGTTTCTGTCTCTATAGCAGTATTTTATGGTCACTTTTTTGATAGGAAATAGAATAGAGAGATCTAATTATTTTTTTTTTCCCCCTGATTTTTGGATTTAATGTCTACAGAGCTTCTGAGGGGATATTTATTGTCTCAGCCTTACCCTACTTATCTTTTCTTCATAGTGCTACAGATTCCCAGGTTACCTCCACAGGAATTCTAGGACTTGCAAAGATCCACTTTCACTGCCAGGAGAAAATGAGATGCTCAATCTCTTTCTTCTCTTTTAGAATCATGTAAGAGAGATTCTACAGGTGCTCTGAAAGGGATACAGGTCATGTGAGGGAGGGGACATCTGTAGGCACTGATAAAACAGACATGTCTCTGTCCCACACTGAGTTGACTGGATGCATCCAGAAGCCATGCAGCACTACGGCCAAGTTCATATATGTTTCTTCTGTATCTATGTAAGCTGTATGGCTTCTGAATCATATCTGACTTGCATATATCCTCAAGAACATGTAGGGTTTATCCCCAGTCTATTAGAAGAACTATCTAAATCACATGAAAACCATTAGATCCTATTAGTGACAACCACAACACACCTTGTGTGGCATTTGGAGGGCTCCAAATGACGGCAGTCATCAGTTGGAGCTTCCTAACATTAGTTAGGAGAAAGATGACCCTCTTCAGCTTCTGAAGGGTTGTTACACAGAACAAAAGAACTCGGAGGACAGTTTGATCCATAAGAACTCTTTTCAGATGCAGTGACATTGACATTGTTCCAATTAAAGCATGATTCTCTTCAAGTGTGATTGGCGGATTACACTCTCATATTAACAAAGACCAACCTGACTGTGCTTCCTAGCCATGAAATTAATGTGACAAAAAGACAGCAGTAGAGACAAGGTTTGATAGATTAATCAGACAAAACACTAATTCTCAATTTAGAGTTAAGTAATTTCTTCCAGGCTCTTGGAGAACTGCAGGTGCTTTCCTGATCATTGTGCAATTCTGTGGAACATACTGAACTATATTGTTGCCTTTTTTCAAATATTTACTGTTATTTTCTATGAGAAAATGTATCCATTTGTACCAAAGGGTATACTTGATCTATGACTCTGCTTAGCTGCCAGTTTAGACTTTGACAAAAAAACCACAGATTTTACCCTTTTTCTGTAAGTGCTCACGGAATTATTGTTATTTAATGAGCAATCATGACACTGAAATTTAGGCTTTGTAAGTGAGTGGTCCGTTTTGACCCTGCTTCTCAGTAAACTGTTATGTGGCTCTGCATAACTTCCATTGACTATGCTTTTGTTTTTGTTTAGAGTGCTAGAAGCATGATGGTTGACCCTAATTATTCCATGACTTGGTTACTTCAACTCTCTTTTCTCTACTCCTCCTATTCCACCCTTTGCATCTATTCACATACTTTATGGAGAAAAAATGCTAGCAAAACTCTACCCATTTATACCACATCTTTCTTTCCCATACTTTATGTGGCTGCTGATTTCAAAGGTAAAAAGCATAGATATGTCCAGAGCTGGAGTCTACTGATATCTGGATTCTCTGTTGGCTTCCACATTTTTGACTGTGTTTATATCAGAAACTGGTTATTCTTGCTGTTGTTGGTTTGTTTAGTTGTTTTGTTTTGTTTTCCCATGAGAAAGCTTTATGGCATCCCATACTGCATTAGAATTTATACTGAACATATTAAAAGCTTTGCTTTCTTATCTGCACATCAACTCCTGTATTGCATTGTTTTGGCCCTTGCACATCTTCTTGCATACAAAAGTCTCTGAGACATGCAAAGTAGATCATATTTCATTCAGCTGATATATGATACTGTAGAAATGTTTATTGATAAATATATAATGCTATAATGCACTATCCATGTTTATTAGCAATTTAACAAGATTCAGAAGAGACCGGGCAGACAAATAATTAAGAATAACTACTCCTTTTAGCAAAAAATTCCTGTTTATCAGCAAATCAGGAACCTTGAATATAGCGTGAATATCTAAATAATTAAGATAAATAACTAAATTCTTTTGGAAATTATACTGTGGGTCATTTTTGAGGTATAACTTAAACTCTGAATGTTAGAATTTGGGCAGAAGTCTGTATGGAGTTCACAGTGACAGGATGTAGACATAACATGCCAACTGGCAGCATCTTCTTTCACACTTTTCCAGCCTGGCCTCTGAAAGGCAGTGGATTCCAGGGCAAACCTGTTACCCACATGGACATTGTTATGATCACGTGTAAGTAGACAATCTCCTTTTATTCAGTGCTACATTTCTTTGCTGTGCCTGGTGTTGACTATAGCAGAAAACAGTATCTCCTAACAGATGGATTTAGGGTCTGATTTATCAAAAGCCTTTAACATAGTTCTTTCTGTCTGTTACTATTCCAAGAGAAGCATATTTTTCATTTTCTTTTTGAGTCATGTTTCATGAAGTCAACTCAAACTGCACAGAGTTTACAGACTTTACCCCTAGACAGAATCAATTTACAGATGGAAATAGCATAATAGAATAAAACATGTTACCTTCCAAAGTGTTTCGGAAACTGTAATTGGCCATTTTATCCATGGATCCAGATTCATACTGAGTCAGTGATAGGCAAAATTCAACTTCAGCTGATGATGGTAGCCTTGGGGTCCTTGATTTATCATTGTTCCCAGGATTTCGCAATATAGGCCCCTCACCTGTGGCATTGCATAAAGCCTGTTGGCTGTTGTACTCTTCAGACCTAGTACAAATTACCTGTATAAAATACTTTGTATTAGCAGAGTTGAAATTGTAAAAAATAAAAGCAAACAAAAAAGGTACTTTGATCAATTTTTTGTTTGGTTTGTTTGTTTTGTTGTTTTTTTTTAGTGGAGCAAAGAAAACGTATGATCTAATAAATTTGTTGCAAGAATGTATATTCATTTGTAATATTGCTATGTATGATTTTAATATAAGCTGAATTATTTCACAGAAGTCCCTCTGCTAGAGTGCACATTTTGAAATAATACATTGGTCTGTATCTGAAACTACCCATTTGGACTAAGGCATCAATTCTCATTTATGCCTTCGAAAAGTCACTAAATTCAGTGTTACCCACCAATGCAGTAGGACACAAATGGAGCTAAATCTGCTTCTGTATTTGTTAAATGAAGCCTTTTTTGCTTCAGCTGACTACTGAACAAAGCCATAATTGTAGATTTTTCTCCCCACAGAGTAAGAGGGGGAACTGTTGGCTTGGAATATGAAAAAAAGCCATAATTGTAGATTTTTCTCCCCACAGAGTAAGAGGGGGAACTGTTGGCTTGGAATATGAAAAAAAACCCAATTTTATTTCTGAAAATATCTGTCTGTGCTTTGTCAGAGTAAAGAGGTTCTTAGTTTCACTATGTTTTGATTATGCTTATATGTACAAAATGGGAAAATATGCTGCTTGATGAACTTATATCATCTGCTGTGATACTGTAGTGATAGATATTGGGAAAGGTACTTAAAGAGAGAGAGATACAGATAATAAGTATTGTGACAATCCACCATCATTTATATAAATGTTAAATGTATAAATGGACAAGCAAAGTCCAGTAACCATGACATAGCAAGTCATTATTTGTCAGATGATTTGTAGAAGCTACCAGTCCAATTTGAGAATCTTGGAAGAGTAAGGTAGTTCAATGTAACTTCAAATGATAGCCAGATAATTTTAGATAAGTGAAACTCCTTCACATTTGTCATGGGTCAAAAGTGCCAACACAGACTCTAAATGCCACACAGGTTCTGCTCAGTATCTTTTTAAATGACAATAACTTTTTTGCACCTATGGATGTGATTATTTTATGACCATAGTACCTCTCACTGCGTCCTCTGCTTGCACTGAAAAGTGATCAGAATGAGAGGGAGGATTTTTTCCATATTCTGCTACAATAAACTTACAGGATGTTAGTACAAGTACTAACTCATATTTCTACTTTTTTTTCAGGAACTTGGCTGATATGGAGTCAGGATGGAGGATGAAGAAAAAGACAATAACACTTTACAGTGACAAGCAGAAGATCAGACTAGGGGGTTTGGTTGTGTGTATAGTGGTACAGCTGATAAAAATGAAACAGAGTAACAGTGGCTCAGAACTCTAAGAAATTTTTTTGTATCCCTTTAAGGTGATGTTGGGGCTCTGAACCAAAACTGCTGTCTGTTGTTTATCGTTGTTTCTGAAAAACCCACCAAAACAAATAAAACTCCAAACCACCAGAGATGCCTTCAGAATATAGGAATCCTTGGTTAGCAGATAATCAACATGGTTAATGAGAACTTTGTGTGGAGAAAGAACAGATCTCATTACTGAGACATCATAGGGGAGAAAGCACAGAACACTGAAAACTCCAGGTTTCTTTTATCCTGGAGATGCATTTCTATATCATGGACCAAAACAGTGAACGAGAAGTTGAGTGAAGGCAATCGTATCTGCTGTGAATAGGATTGAATAACATGAGATTCTCTGTTAATGAGGGAAGCAAGTGAGAGATTAATTTTACCAGCACTTGCTTTGTACAAATTACCAGACTTAAGCAACACTTTAGGATGATTTCTGCAGTCAATAGAGAGAGGCAAGTTTAGAGTGTGATTCAGGCCTTCTAAGCCAGGTGTCTGGTAGGTGAGATTTACTTCTTTCTAGGCATGCTTAACTCTCTCCATTGACCCAATCAATGAAATAAAATTTATTTTAAAATCAAGGCAGAAACTCGTGGGTCTGAAGTTAGCAAGGGAATCAAAATTAAGAGTGTTCAACTTAATGCTGTGCTTCTGCATTAGCATGGGATGAATCACACCCTTGAGGCACGGATGTGCCTCTGAAGTGACTAAAGACAGAGCCAAAGGCAAGTTGCTCTGCTGCCTAATTAACTTTTGAATGAGTGGAAGGAGATGAATCCTTTTCTAAGTGATTTGACCACAAATTCACAGAAAATGTATGACAGGGATGGTGATATAACCTAGATTTCTTAAGAATCTAGCATTCTTAAATTATAAGTTTCCTATTAATATGAATCTCATGAATAAATTATTCTCATCTTTATTTTTTAGGAGATAGAAATTCTTACCAGAGAAATTTATCCTTACAGACTACTCTGTTAGTTGAAATCTGCGCTATTCTGTTAAAACTGAGGCTGTAGATAGCTGTCCAGCAGAGAGATTGATTTCACCCAGAAGCTCAACGAGTGGGTCAGGATCATGCCTCTAAGAATTCTGTTCTAAGAATCCCCACTGGGAAGGGAGAGGTAGTGACAGGGAGAGACCTATGATTATAAACACAAAGTGTAGCTATGGCGCTGATTTTATGATTGTTTTGTGTTACTGAGAGTTTATTCCCATTAAAAGGAAAACAGGGGCATGATTCGGACTGGGGGATATTCTTTAGTAATGTCTTTGTTTATAAAGACTGCACAGACCTATGTCCCTAGAAATACACTAGAGAAGAAGGCAAGTGTGTCCTGGCTGGTGGAGCTCAACCCAAGTGGAGTACTTGGCTCAGAAACAATATGCATATGGATTTTCTATTAAGCTTTGTTTCCTATGGACCTTATCTAGTTTCATATCTTCTTCTGGCCTCTCTGCCCTGTCTTTTCATCCTCTTTCAGCGCCCTGGGGGTATATCCCTGTTGTGTCCTCAAAAGGAATCACATGCCACCTTCAAGACTGGCTTTTCAAATACTCTGACGGGAAATATTCAAGCATGAGCTCAAATACATCTAAACAAAGGAACATTTCCTCTGCATTCTCTTTATCCTTTTCACTGGGAGTTAATGCAACTGTTAATGTTGTGAGGCTTATAACTGGTTAGACTGTTAATTATTATTTTATTTTTTTTTTCCATTTATATCTCAATGTACTGTCTGACTAATTGAATTCACCCTAAACAGAAGCCAGATACTGTAAGGCATCTGGTATGGTCATAAGGGGTAGGAATTAAAATGTGTATTTGTTCTAAACTAAAAAATAAAGTCTGGCCATAAAATTAGACAGGATGCTTTTTCAGAAAGGTGTAACTTAGGCAGTATAAATTATGGGTCTATCTTGAAGCTAATTTGCTGTTTTGTTAATCATGTGATGTGTAAGTGGTTAAAGAGCATAGGTCAGTTAAATGGTTCTTTCTGCATACAATCTGCATAAAGCACACACAAAATGGGTCACATAATTGCCTGCATTCCATTCGGCAGGATGACTTTCCACTAGAAACACAGAATTTATTTTATTTTCTTCTTCTTCTCTTTCAGAACAGTCCGAGCAAATTTCTCAGTTCACCCTGAACAAAGCATCATATTCAAACTGCAGCGAGTGCCCGCTCTCATGCATGCATAAATTCACTGGCTCCAGGGAAACCGTTAGGAAGATACTCCGAGGAAACGCTTATGTAAGTAGTTAGCAGAACAAATACCAGTAGATGGCAGTCCAGAATACACAGCATCGCTCCTGGGCCTTGTAGCACCCAGCAAAACATAAAATCCCTCCGTGCACTGCAGCTGAGATCTTTAACACAGCTTTTTGTATCGTTTCTTAGAAAACAGACTGTAAATGTGCAGAAGTGTTGCTGCTGTCTCACACTTTTTCACAAATGGGAAATTCTTTTGTTTATTAGTTTGCAACTAAATGCAAACCAGCCCCTGTGCTTAGATAGTGAATTGCACTACAGGAGTTTTCAGCAGCCTTCAGTCCTTTGTCTGCTATATTTTAAATTCAAAGCTTTGGGTGCTTTGGTTACAAATTCGTTGTGCTTGCTTTGGACTTCTTAGATCTGTGTTCACAGGGACCTGAAATACATATAACATACACCTAGAAGAGCTGGAAAAAAGTGATGAATAATTTTCTATGGCATTGATATAGCTGCTCATTTACAAAGGCATCTGAATTTTCCGAGTTTGACGGGGAAGTATGGCCACTGAATGTGTTAATCCACACTTTTGCTTCCTTTAGAGGTGGTCTTTTGCTTTTCTTCTATCCTGAGCTCACCAAACAGGAGTCTACATGTTTTCAGTGTTGTGCTCCCAGTTAATATAGCCTAAAAGAACCACTTAGACTAAAACCAGAGCAACCCACTTGATTTGTTGTGGTGCCCACCCCAGGTCTCCCAAGGGTGTGATGTGAGCACTTCATGACACAACCTCATGTCTCCATTTGTTCTACATGAAGTCTAGACTTCAGAACTGGAGCCTCGGGTCTCATTATGTCATCAAAAGAGATGTTAAACTGATTCATTGCCTTTCTCTGTCTTTCTCCTTATTCTGACATCCTTGCTTAGGAACAGCATGAAGTGTAGCCCTAACACTGGATTTAAACCATCTGGTAATTGAAAGAGGCTTAATTTTTCTTTTTTCCTCTTTTATTTTTTGTCTTCATTAGTGCTTGTCATAATCCAATCCTATTTAAGTGGCATCCAGAAACCATTTACTCACCAAACTGGGAAAATGCAAGGAAATCCCCAAATAACCTGCAACAGAACAAACTGTACTTTGGGATCTTGTTTTTATAGACAGAACTTTAAAGGGTGCTGTATCTATAGCAAGTCAAAAAGTCTTTAAGAGAATGTGCATATTTATATCTGGTTCTTTATGTACTCCTGAATATAGCAGACATGGAAAGGAAAAACAGAAGACTGAAAGAAAAGAAGAAAATTTGGAAAGCAAAGCTTCCAAGAAATTCCAGGGAACATCTTTGTGAAAGCATAAGGTCATTATTTTTCTTTCTGACCTGTATGTATGTATTAACTGGAGAAGTTGTGAAACTCAAGCTAAAAGTAGATGAGACAAACACAAAGTGACAACACTGAAACAAACCAAAAGCCTTCAAGGTATTTTCTCAGCTTTCAGTAAAAAACAGATGTTTAATTTTTTCTCAGAGGCAGCCCAGAACTGAGGGGTAACTTACACCCCATCCAGCACCTCAAAATGGTGCCCAGGTGGAGTAGAATTTCCTGCAATTTTTAAAGGTGGGCATAAAATAGTGCTGCAAGTGATCCTCTCAGACTATTCAGCTAACAATACAGCTCCCTGATAAACTATGCTTAGAATTAAATAACTGCATCTGAATTACTGAATTTTGTATATTTATGAAGTCACAGTTTCAGGTAATGGATCTACGGTACTGTCATTATTAATTCAGAGGCATTATATTCCCTCTTTATTTGTGTAACTTGTTGCCCATTTGTAGTAGCTTTACATTTGTGTGTTTCTGCAGGGTGATGTAGGATGAAGTGCTAAGGGAAATTCTCAGTGCTTGGAACAGAGAATTGGCTGCAGGCCTACACCAGCACATCTGAGAGCAGACAGCTTTCCATGTTATGCAATTACTTCTCTCAAGTCACTCTTCTTTTAGGAGGGGCAAAATAGAGGGGGTTAAAGTTGGTGGTGTATCCTACTTGCCACAATAGCAAAGCTAAACCAGCACTTACATTTTTCTGTCTTATTTTCTCCATAGTCTGCCTAACACACTGTGGACATCCCCAAACTCTAATGTTAACTACCAGAAGAAAGATTATGCCTTTATTTGCAGAATAATTATGCACTTATAACTCCACCGACTTTAGTTATTTCTCCAAAAGAGGTATGGTGCAGAGGAGAGCAAAATTTCACCTACTAATATCTAAGCAAGGTATAATAATTTTTTAATATATTTTTTCACAAATTCATTGTCTTGAATAATTATAGAAATGGTCACTCACTGATAAGAGTGTCAAAATATGATGGAAGATCTCTATTTCCCATATCACTTTCCATTAAATCGACACAGAATGGCAAAATTGGGTAAAGCATTAGTAGGTGTCATGCAGTCCTAATCCTTAATGCAACATTTGAATCATCACAAACAAATTACTGAAAACATGAGAAAATCCTTCCCACCTACCCTAAAACATGAGCCAAGCAAACAAATAAAACCCCTAAACATTCCTGACAGTCTTACAGGTAAAACAGAGTCAGAAATCAGTCACTTAGATGATAAATATGAGAAAAATATGGACAGATAATTCACTCAGCTAAGTGGTAACAGCAGTATGTTGAAGAAAAAGTAAGGCAAAAGCAAGAATTTCAGCATGTATTCATGGGTATCCATGTTGCCATGGCAACTTCTCAATGGAATAAAGTATTTTCTCCTTTCTTTAGGGATTAAAAAAGAGATGCTGGTCCGCAAATAGACTACCTTTTTTTTTTTTTTTTTTAATATAAATCTATAACCATTTCCTAGCATAGCAAGCATTGTTTTGTTATGCTTTAGAAAGAGACTTAAAATTCTGAAAAGGAGACCATATTATAGATGTGCTATTTAAAAGGTTTCTCTTGCCCTCTTTTTAGTTTCAATGATTATCAAAAGCGTAAATTCCTTCACAGTTCTGGATCCTCCTCTCTTTTTTTTTTTTTTTTAATTTCATTTATTTTTTTTCTCGCTGTTTAGCTGCAGAGCTTGGATAATCAGTGTATTCTGCAGCAGATCTGTGGCTTTTTTCCGGTTCATGCTAAGGCTATTTTTGTTCCCTTTTGATTTTCTGGAGTGATATTCTGATCCCATGCTTTGTGCTACTTGAAGAAGCTGCATTGACTGTTATTTCATCATAAGCAATTGTTTAAATTTGGATTTGAGACTAATATAGAAATATCAGTTTGTGTTGTATCTTCACTTCAAACTCACTGGCTGAAAATACAGATCTCTTCAATCTCTTTCTTTCTCTAGGTAAGATGGAAGAGATATACATAGATAGAAGATGTTGAAGGGGAATAATAACCTTTGAAGGTAAAATTATTGTCCTATTTTGGAAATTTTGATAAAAGTGTAACATTTCCATAAGTGAGTGAAAAATATAAGTGATAAGAATCCAATTTCAGAAATTACTTGGAAAACTTGAGCAAAGGACATAGCTGCTCTTACATACATACACTGACACTATATGTGTTTCAACATAGCAGAAATTTTATTGTAACACCTATTAAAGTTATACGAAGGTATCTGTTAAAGCAAATTCTTTCATAAAAAAAAGTCTTTATTTTCAGAATATATTTTTGGGAACTGACCTTAAATAAGAAGTTATAAACCTGATGGTTTCTTAAATATTTTCATTACGACTAGTAAATTTTCTGAGTACTTGTTACCAGGATGGAAGAATTACAAATATCTGAATATTTTTAATTGTACCTTTGAAAAAATGAACTAAATGTAACTATCTGACCATTACAGGTCTTTTAGGAAATTCTGCCAGTAACTTGCTGATTCTTTTATACTACCTGCCTCCTACTATCTTGGTTATCTCTTCCAATATATTGTATTGATAGCTCCACTTAACACATGTAACTAGTGCAATTCTAGTTTTATTTAATACACTTCAACTTTTGTAACATTTTCACACAACTCTTTATTCAACTCAGTGCAGAAGAGCATCAGACCCACTTCATTCTGACAATGTAATTAAGTTAGTAGAGTTCATCTAAATTCATACTGTTTGAAATGAGCAGAATCTTAGAAAATGGGATGAAAATACATGCTTGTAGCTGTATCTATTTTACAGCTATGACTACAGTGATGAATTAAATGTGGCCAGGAAATTTCCTGGTCACAGAGGACAAATGGCATGAAATAATCCATGTCTATGACAGTAAAATCATCTTAGTATCCCAAACAGGGTGTCTATATACAAACATTCTCCTGGAAACGGTCCCTGAAAAATACCTTTTGGGGGAAGAGCTTGTCAATACATACAAAACATATGCCAGCAAATGTCCTAAAATAGGTCTGTTACAGTATATAGGAAAGCTTGAATTTACAGGTTTATATACAGTCTATATTGTTCAGAGGACACAAATTAATGCCAAATACAGTATAACCATCCCAGTTAGTTGATGTTTTGTAATGCCAGAATATCAGAGAACTGCTGGAGCTTGTATCAATTTCACTTTCCATTAAATCACTAGAACTGTCCAACCTTCATTTGGGCTGTTGCTACAGAAATAAATAGAACAAAGAAAGATTTACACCAACATAATCATAGACTTCAGTGCCAGAAGGGATTGTTGCTATTGTCATGATGAAGTGTGTCTGTGGAAGCCAATAGACCTTTGTCACTGTATTTTAAATGATGTGGCAGTAATGAACAAGAGACAAAAACATCTAGAAGCTCTCAGTGTTAGAACAACACAGTGTGGTTCAGCTACATGAGAACACATCACCTATGTAAATATGTAAATTTACCTTGGTTTAATTTGCAGTGTTTTTACGTGTCAGGAATAGCCACAGAGTTTACTTCTTAGTTCCTTTGAGCAACAAAGATTACTTCTTATATATCTTTTGAACTACTGATGTGAACTACACAGCTGCTTTTTCTGCACTCTAAAGATTATTTTTTTTTCATTTGAAAGCAGACAAGCTTAGTTTTTAACTCTTGGATGGAAGAAGGCACTAGGAGATGGGTAGAGCCTCTGAAAAGTCTTTTATTTCCATCATTCAGTAACCAGCTATCTTACAATGGTTGTGTGCTAGCAATTTGTGTACATAAATCCTGCTTTTTCTCACCTGACTGCTTCAGCAGACACAAGCCTGCTTAGACTGTTAAAGGTCATGTCTGGGCAAAGAGGCATAACTTTCCTCCTTCCATCTTAACTCTATGTTCTTGATTAAACAGCCTAAATCCTACAGTCAGAGAAAGAAGGGCCAGAGACAAATAAACGACTCTAAATAAAGATTACGTCCGCAGAAAAAAAAATCTCATTTGTTGTCTAGTAGTGCTTACTCTTCAGGAACATCTAAGGAATGCAAAACAGATAAACTCCCAGCTCATGCACCTCACTTAAGTACCTTAATTTAGATAGGATAATTCTGTCACAATTAGCCTTTCCCTTCCCCTTCCCCTTGGACTGTCCTTACCTGCCACGAGGAGAAAAATGATGCTGGACTGAGTAAATTAGGGTTGTTGGGATGTCTGCCACCCATGTATTCATCAGTGCAAACCACACAATCTTCTGCATCTCGCCAGTCCCAGTAGGGGATGGTGAAGTTCTCATCACCTGTAATCTTCTGGATCTCACGTTCCCACATCAGCAGAAAGACTCGATGCCACGGCAGAAAACCAGGTGCTTCATGGGCAAAATCGATGTCCCGCCACACATTGGATCCACCTAAGAGTGTATCTCGAGAGGCATAATAATGCATCCACACAAAGAGATCATACACGTTGATATTTCTGAACATGGGGTTGGAGCCATTGTTCATCTGAGTATATGTGCCAGTAGCAATAACATAGTCCTGGTTAGGGGTGTTTTTTGCCAGGTTAAGGTAGGCAAGAAACTTATCCTTCTCACTGGTGGTAAGCTGGAAGATGTTTCTTCTTGTTTTCAGTTGCCTTTCAGTGCAATTGAGTCCTGAGAAACCAAACTTGCATTCCCCACAGTTGAATCCCATGAAGTTGCCTTCACATTTACACGTCCGGTTGTAAAATACAGAGGGCCAGTCCTCTCTGTCATCCACTCCTGAGAAAGGGAACTGTGGTCCCAGTGGAGCCTGAGAGAGAAGGATGTTCTGGCAGGACCCTCTGCTGGAAAGCTCTCCACAAGGGGACCCATCTCCATCCCAGGGGGGACAGCATTCCTTCCTCATCAAGCTTTGTGTGTTTGCACAGGGTCTGGGGAACTGCCCAGTAGATGGCTGAAGGATGACTATCAGAAAACCCATGGCAAACAACGACATCCTCACAGAGCAGCAGGAGAACATTGGTGTTACGCTTCAGTGCATGGAGTGCTCTCTCTGACCCCTCCAAAGTCCTGGGTGTGAAATAAATTCCTCCCCTCCACCAGGAATGCTTCACTGCTGACTTCTGCTACAGTGCACCCTCCAATGTCCTTCCCCATTCCTACCCTGGATTCATTTACACACAAAATACACTTCAGGGTTAATCTGATTATCACATGTCCTGGGTGATAGCCAAGTGACTTTTTTCTCTACCTCCTACAGATTTCAAAATACAAGCATCTATTATAAACTTTCATCTTCTGCCTAGCACATGATACATTTCCTGTGGCAATTAGAGAGGAAGTAAAATTAAAATTTGGACACAGAAACAATTGTTGGTTCTTCAAATTCCTTGTTTGATTATATGCTTTAGAGTAAATGGCTTTTTAAAATAAAGATCCAGAAGAATATAATCAGAAGTTAAATAAGCACAGTGAACCTAACAATGAGAAAATAAACAATATGGGGTTAAGCTATTTTTTTTTAAGAGGGAACAAACATAAAATGTGGTCAGATTAAGTGTGAACACAGGGCACAACAAATCATTTGGCTTTGCATTTTTATATTTCTTTATAGTCTGCCTTTCCCAGGCCAGTACAGGGCAAGTAACTTCACAAGGGAAGGGAAAAGATCATCAGAAAAAAAACAACCCTAAAATTATTCCCCTAGAATCCACTTTGACAGTTATTGGCATACTGAAATCTGCACCCAAATCTTCTCTGCAGTTTTCTGGGAATACAGGCAATCTGCCAATAGATGTGCAAAAATACTTTAAGCATCTATCTCTGGACCTGGAAAACAAACCTTGACTCCTGTTTTCCTCCCATCAAGAAGCCTGCAAACACTATACCTCTGTTCTTTACCCAGTATGTTACTGGGCAGCATCCAGATCACTCATTTCTTTCTTCTTATTCATTAACCTGATCAGAGTTAACAGAGCTGCATGAGTGGCAGAATTTATATGTTATTAGAAGGTGCCTCTTGAAGCAAAGGGATGGCATTTGTTTTACTGTTGGGCAGAATGTACATGAATTATCCAGTTTTCTTCAGCTACCACTGTTACTAGTAAGAGTGGTTTTGTTGGTTTTATTATTTTACTAAAAGCATAGTGAATTATTTCCTTGTGCTTAGGGAGAATCCCAGCAGGGCAGGAACAACATATAGGCAAATGAAATGAGAACTTTGCTGGGAAACCATGCCTTTTGCTGGGATCAGCAGGTCATCACATGACCGTGCTGAGGAGCACGAGGTGCTTTAATCTTGTTGGTTTCTACGCCTCAGGTATTCCAGGAGATTATCCCTGGAGTCCCGCTGCCAGGCAGACTGTGTTGGGGAGCTTGGAGCAAGGAGAAAGGAAAAAGAGTTGCTTTTTCAAAAAATATTTCAAACTACAAGCTGATGTTTACTTTTTGTTAACTATTCTCCGGGTTTCCATGTTAGATTTGTAAAACACATTTCATCACAGAAATGTTTCTTGTCTGATTTATTTTATTTTCTCTGTGCCTGGCTGTTTGGCAAACATTTGGAATTTATTTAATTTACCTTTTCCCCCATGGAGACTAGTGCAAAACTACTACATGTGAGAAGAGATACATCTCTGAAGTTAATGATTCAGAAGCTACAGGGATTGAGAAAGGCTTGAGGCAGAGCCTCAGGATGAACCAGAAAAGACCTCAAATATATATTTAGGCAGACAGTCAATACACAAATACATTTAATACCCTATTTTTTTATTCAAATATGATCTTATGTTCAGTGTTAAAAAAAAAAAATAAATCTAAGCCTTGACAGTTGTCATATTACAAATTTCTGAAGAAGATACTTAACGGAGGAATCCCCCGTGAAATGGTATGAATGAGGAATGTGACTGAGGAGCAGCACACACCCTTCTCAACCTACTATTGAGCAGAGTCTTATTTTGAATAACTCAGTGATTCAGATAGTCGTTAGAAAATTAAACTTTCCATATATCAACAGCCATAACCATTAAACAAGTAAATAAATATGTGTTCTTACTTCTATAAGTGACCATAGAGTCGCCAAAACATGAGACTGTCTCACATGCTGCATCTAGGATAAATTCTCTTCATTAAAAAGGCCTTGAGGGAGGTGATTCTGCCACTCCTCTCTGGCGAGACCTCACCTGTAGTATTGTGTCCAGCTCTGGAGCCCTTGACATAAAAAGGACATAGAACTGATGGTGTGGGTCCAGAGGAGGGCCACAAAAATGATCAGAGGTCTGAAACATCCCTGCTATGAGGACAGGCTGAGGGAGTTGGGGTTCTTCTGCCTGGAGAAGAGAAGGCTCTGGAGAGATCTTACAGCAGCCTTTCAGGGCTGCTGCTCCTCTGGACCTGCTCCAATAAGGTCATGTCCTTCTTGTGATGAGGTCTCTAGAGCTGGATACAGTACTCCAGGTGAGGCCTCACCAGAAGGGAGAAGAGTGACAGAACCACCTCCCTTGACCTGCTTGCCACACTTCTTGCAGCCCAGGATACAGGTGGTTTTCTGGGCTTCAAGTGCAAATTGACAGCCTATGTTCAGCTTTTCATCCATTAGTACACCCAAGTCCTTCACAGGGCTGCTCTCAATCCTATCATATCTCAGCCTGGATTGATACCAAGGGTTACCCTGAGCCAGATGTTTTCCTGAGTTCCTGATGACCTCACATTTAATGCAGCAGAAGAACAAAGCACTGTTATTTTCCTTTGCCCTCTAATGCATGTACCAGATGGAGTTATGAGACTTCTCAGTCATTTGCCACCGAGACAAATTTGGCTCCTGGCGCCCAGGAGAAAGTAAACAGGAGTGGATGTAGCATGATGACACATGTCATAGATACTACGTTGTGGTCAAAACCAGAATGAAAAATCCATTTCCTGGGTACTGATAAATGGGGAGGGGAAGTTTTGAAGAGTCCTGCTTATCATTAACAGCCATGAAGCAGCTAGGCATTTAAAAATTCCATTAAAAAAAGAGGAAAATATTAAATTTCTATTTATAATCATCTTTTTATCCTTAGGTGGAAAAAAAAAAATCAAGTTTCTGATTGGAAAGAAAGAATTTCTCTAATTTTACTCCTATTAATCAAAGTGGTTTACTAAGAAGCAGACTAGAAATTCCCACAAGCTTTTTAGCCTAAGACAAAGACTTCTGCAACATTTGATATTTGAAGATAAGGCTTAAACACCCATTTCAATATATGAAAGGAAGACAACACCAGACTCAAAGATTATTCTGAATGCTGTAAGTAACCAACTTTTAACATGGGACCAGCATACCTAATATGCAGTCCACACATCTGATGGTTTGATAGATGTAACCACAGACATATTCATCCATGAGTGGGAACTTGGGGCTCTAATCTGAAACTCAGTGCAAGGTTCAATTAAGGTTGTGTAGCAATTCAAAGCACTCCTGTCACCCCAGCTAGCCTTATCCCTGAACTCTTGTAGAAAGAATTCACAGGTGTAGTTGTGTTATCATGATTATGATGAGCAACCTTTCAATTAGCAGATTAACCTCCTTCCTGATCCTAATGTAACTCTGATTCATGCATGAATCCCCAGTCTCAGTATTGTTGAAGCAGTCACAGAACAAAAGGCCAGTGCTATTATACTACAGGTTTTATGGTGCATGCAAAGAAGAGAAACATAAAGGTGTGGACAGTCACACAACCTGATGGCACAAAACACAAAATTAATCTACCCACTTTAACGACGTTTAACCAATGAGTTTTACCAGAGCACTATTTTTGATATGTGGCCATGTTCTTTTTGATCTGATACTGGGAGCCCTAGAAATAGACTCAGTGCACCAGAAAATAGGTATTCAAACTGGTCTGAAAACATATGCTAAATATTACAGGTAACATCTAGGAGTAAGAAAAAAAGTCATTGATCTACAGTCCAAAGCAAGGGAAGAGGTGCTGTTACAGTGAGAACAATTACAGCATAGAAACATAAGCAGAAGACAAAAGGCAGTTTTTCTCTGTTACAGACTGAAGATAATATGACAGTAGTTACTAACCTATCAATCTACAGTCTCCATGATGTGGGTTTTTGCTGCAGGCATCACAAAACTTATCTATTACCTACCAGTTCTGGTGACAGGACAGCATCTAAGAGAGGTGCTGAAGCACCATTTTCTATAGTTTTATTGCACTTGCACTTCACCTCCGCTGAAAAGCTCTTTGCTGAAAGGCAGCCTGACTTCTGCCTTTTGGGAGCATGCTGGGCAGAGAAGAAATTTTGGTAAGTGGGTCTGAATGCTTTCCTATCAGCTTTCAGAGGAAAAATTGTATTATACAATTTTTTACTACTGTGTGGCTGATACATGAATTTGGTCTTGATAGCAGGCTGGGGCCCAGCTTTAACTAGGTGGATAATAACGTGCTGGTTCAGGAAATCCCTGTCTCATCTAACAGTTCACTGCAGCTGAAAGCACAGAAAGTTTTTCAGTAACCTACAAGGAAAATATTAATACTTTTTGCCATGTTAATGTTCTGCTTATTTTCCAAGGGGAACTGGCCTGCTGAGGGTCAAACAAGCACTCTAACTCATGCAAACATAATCGTGGAAACAACTAGGGGAGAGGCAAGGCCAGTATTTGCTCTGTTGGAGGCTTCTTGGACTGGCTTTTTCATTTTGCAAAGTTGCATCCTTTGCCATTGTGACAGGTACCACACAGCTGTGTCTCAGTCAACTTCAGAGCCTTACTCGTGCAGTTAAAACCCAATAATCTTCCTCCTCAAAGGATTGTCCTCTGATAAACTTAACTCTCTGCAGGCTGACTAGGGGGAACCTTCCTCCTGGACTGCCCATGGTGCTTGACTCCTCTTCAGAAACAGCTCTGTCTGAGGCTCTTCTCACAGACTTGTCCTGCTCCATTTATCCCACTCTGCAAAGACACAGAAGAATCATAAAAACTCCTAATATCCACCTGTTGGTTTTGTGTGTGTATGCTTTGCAAAACACATAATCAAAGACTGTATTAAAAACATGAGTGACATTTAACACAGAGCAGGTCTCAGCAGCTCCTGGTGATAAGGCAAACACAGCTTTGCAGTGACAAAACCTAAATTTGGAAAAGTAATGAAAGAATTAGTTGGGACAGGTAAATGTATATAAACCATCTGAGACTCTCTGACACTGTCATCACCTCATATAACCTCTTCTGAGCAGCTGCTGTGACAACATGCACTTGCTTGTAGATAGAAGGGGGACTCATGCATCAGATGAGCAGTTCACATGCATATTTTTCTTTTACATTTAATCATGCATTATTTTAATCATAAATTGATCCTTTTAACACACGATGAAAAAATTCTTTGAATACCTAAAAATGGTGAGGAAAATGCTCAATTTGTTCTGTCCCAGAGATTTGATGAGAGAAATCAAAACTTTGTGGGCTGGAAAAGGTAGATGAGTTTTTCATATCTATAAAATATGTTTTAAAATTTAAAAAATACAAAAAATGTTATTAAATGTGACTAGTTGTAGCAGAAAATATATGTACAGAAGAAATTAATCTTATATGTTGCATTCAGACTTGTTACTTTCAGTACTGTTTTAGAAGCTTTACTTCCTTTGGTTTTGAAAAGCAGCTTGGCTAGCTAGGCTTTCAGATACCTCAGAGAACCCCTTAAGCATTATGACTTTTTATTGCTAATGGGTTCTTAAATTTTGCAGCTTTTCCTTTGCCTGAAACCCTCTTATCTTGGAAACTTGTAGAAGGAGCAGACAGATAAAACCAGGCTGACAGAGACTGCAATATATAGACATTTTCCAAGAGACATGGTGAGAGAAGGAAAGCTATGGAAAGCAAATGTTCTCGAATCTCCCAGACTTCAACCTGCAGATCTGGTTATTATTGCAAGATTTTCAAGCAGAGGCCTCATGTGCTGCAAAAGGTGAGAAAAAGAAGACCTGCAAGTCCAGCATACCCATGGGAGAACAGCACATGTCTTCCTTTTGCTTTCCCTTCTCAGCAGAGTGCAGGAGATCATGCAGTTTTTCAGTCCCAGATCATTGTAGGGAGAAAATGCAGATAAAAAAGTAGGCAATTATAATAGCTCCACTCACATTTCTATTATTTTTAACCTCTCTACAGCATATGAAAGATAGGGGAAAAAGACATACATTGTTTAGAATTAAAAAAATCTTATTAACCTTCCATAACTGTCTGACAAATACTCAAAGTCTCAACTACACAAAAGACTTAAATATTAGATGTAATCTCTGCTTCTCCCCACTCCAAATAATGACTGTAATGAAGAAACAAATTGTACTGAATTTGAATTTCTCTGTAGAACTTCACTAATTAATCCACAGCTAAATAAATATAAAAATAAGACCCTGACATTCAATTTCACTTCAATACAAATAGCAGATAGGAAACTCTGTTTATCATGCTGCAAAATCTGTGAATCAAGAACAAAATGTCTTGGTAAGATATTAAGCATCTAGGAAAATGGAAAAAAAAATTAAAAAATGCCTTCCAAACTAATGTGGAATGGTTCTGATAATAGCTAACAGTTTTGAGTAACAGGGAAAAAGTGAACTAAGAATTATTTTTCTAATTTTTAGCCTTACTTTTTTTTCCAGTAGGATGTAGTCTGTTTGAAGCAAGCAGAAAGACTTTTTTTCCTCCTACAAGTCGTAGTTAATCTGCTAGATCTCTTGCAATTGAAAATTTGTATAGGTTCAAAAACAGACCAGGCAAATCCAGAATGAAAAAATTATCAAGACGCTTTCAGTACCAACACACTATCTCTGGCTCCAAAAAATCTCGGAACCCTAAACTTCTTGAGGATGTTGTGTCACTCCAAGGAAATAGCTCTACAAAACATTTCTTCTATTCCCTATAATGCATCCGCTATTGTGAGGTCAGGGTAGGGGACAACACAGTCTTTTGGTTTGACTATTCTTATGATAAAATCAAAACAAATATTACTCCACTGAAACCAGTGGTGTGTTTAGAACAAATGTCACCAGGCAGATTCTAGTCTCTACTGCTGAGGACACAAATATTGCAATAAATATCTCCTTGATATTCAACAGCAAGGATCCAACAGTAATTAGAAAAGAGAATGAAAAAAATATTTGGGGGTTATTTTGCAAAATAGGTCTGTTTTCAACTTTTCAGAAGAAAAAACAAAGAGCTGTATGAAAAAAAAAAAAAAAAAAAGTTGTGTCCAGCAAAACAAATTTCTTCAAGAATATTCACATGGATACTGTTAACATTATCCATGCACTTTTTGTCCCAGGAGAGCTCATGTACCTAGAAAGACACTTGAAAGAAGTAAATGGCCAAGTATGTGCCTGGAAGTCCTTTCTTCTTCCCGAGATAGAAAATAGATGTAGAAGTTACCAAAAATATAGTTTGAAAAGCAAGTGATGCATTAATTGTGCAGAGTGCTAAGGTATTAACTAAGACAGATTAAACATGTTTGTTTAGGAAGAAATAAGTTTAGTATTTCTGACATAAATGTAAGAGATTTTTGTGACTAAAATGTTTAAATTAACATTAAATTATTCCTAGTCACATGGGATGATCTTGGACTAAGCAATTTTATAATTAAATTCTTTGGCCAAAGTATGGTTTCATAAAAAAAAAAATAAAAATCCATTAAATAACAAAAATCTTGAGGGGAGAGGCTAATTTCAAAAAGTATGAAGGACCAATTGCATTCTGAGAGCAGTAATTTGGCAGATCACTTAGGGGTTGGAAGAAGAAAAGATTTCCTGAAGAGAACTTTATACCATTCCTTATTTTTTTATAAGAACACATAAAAATACTAAAAGCCCTTAAAGCTTACACCAGCATCTTTTTGTCACCCACTTGCTCATCTCCAGATTCAATAGGTACAACACGTCTATCTCCCTACAAGAAATATCTATCATCTACATTATAAGTGCTATTCTGTGTGTGTATGTTGGCTGGTTAGAGAAACAAAGTGGTGTTTTATACTAAAAGGATGTTGTTTCAGTGACAGTGAAATTTTACTGGTTTGTATTGATGTGAAGCTGGACAACTAGAAAGGTCTGAACTGACACACAATAACAATAAACTGTCACAGTTTTAAAATAAATTCAGTGTCACACACACAAAAGGTTTTGCTAGAAGCAGCTTTTTGTATGTTAGCAAATTCTAAAGTGACCCAGCATTAAATACAGCTGAGTTTATTTTGATCTTGGTCTTCCATTCACAGAAAACAAAAACACATTTAAAATTATTCTAGATAAAATGCTTTGAAATGTGTAAACTGCAGGACAATACTGTTCATCCTGATAGCATGTGCCTACCAGCACGACCAAAGATGACTTCATCACTAAGGAGTGGTGTGGACAGCATGAGAGAAGTACTGAAAGTGGCTCAGTGTGAAAATAACTGACAGTGTGCATATGGTTCATCTTAATTGTCCCTTACTCCAAAAATGACCAAATAGCAAGGAAGAGGGAGTTGGACTTCAATGCCTTTTCTATGAATTCTTTCCTGAGAAGATTATTTTTTGAGTATCTAATGATTTTTTTTTCACATCATGCTTCAAGCAAACACTGCCTCAATGCCACAAGCTGGTATCAGATTCACTCAATGAAAAGACATAAAGCACAGTAATTCCTAAAAACATTTTCCTATAGCTTTTCTATGTGGAGTGATGTCTCAAGTTTTCTAGGTCTGATATTTTGAGATCTCCCAGAACTAGAAGTGTCAGTTCTGCTCTACTTTTGAGAATGTCTTCATTTCATGGGGGCAAAGCTCATTTTATCTTTCAGTGCTTGAAAAACATTGGACTTCAGCTTTACTATTTGGTTAACCAGTGTTTTGCAGGCAAGCTACTTCTATGGACAGCTTTTTTTATTTCCTGATTTTTCTATTTCTCATATGCATTGCATGTTAGAAGGCTAATAGATAGAAATCAACAACTAAAAAGTAGTATATCTGTTCTGCAGCTGTATTTAGCATATACGTTTCTTGATATGGGTTTACAGGGGACTAAAGGGACATATCCTTCCTTCCTTTCACTAAAAATGTCCCCATACCCCATCAATGCTCCCAGTCCTTATAGATATATAGTAATAGCAGTAAGGTGACAGCACAGCACCCTCATTCTCACTGTAGCTGCTTTCTTCCTTCTTGTGATCAGTATCACTTATGCGCGTTTTGAAATTGCTACCAGAAATGGTCAATGCCATAGTTAACACCTCACAGGTCCTTTGTTTTAAAGACTAAAGTGGTGATAAAGTCTTTCTGGTTTAAACTTTAATGTAGGCCATGACCCCTTGATTCCTGTATCAAGCTTGATAACTCTGCTAGTCCTTTCATGCTGACATGTCAAATCTGTTTGCACCTCTAAGGTGCTCTGTTTAACTGCAGTGGAATCGGGCCAAAGATAATTCTTGTAAATTTGTACCAATTAACAAACTCACATGAACAGTACCTGTTTGATTGATGAAATATGCCTAATATTCTACAATACACAGCAAGGCCATTGCAGTGAATATCTACTGATTCTTTGTAACCCAAATTCTTTCAGGTTTGGAAAAAGTTTGTATTAGCTAAATTATTAATAGACTTATTTACATAGATAGGACAAAGAAAAGTTAATAACACCAAACCAATCTGTGAGCATGCCACATTTTCAAACTGTCCCTGCATACATTTAGTTTCAGTGTGATCGATATGTTTCTGTGTGGAACATCTTTATGTCATCCCGAGAACTAAAAATGGTTAATGTATTGGTATGATATAAAATAGGTATTTTACCTTCTTTCACAGGTAAGAAAAATGAGTTTGAGAGATATAAAGCAGCTTGTGCCAGGGCCACACAAAGCCTTTTTTAGTATGTTTCAGAATATGTACCAAAACTAACAACAGTAACAAAGTTTATTTTTCATGAACACAAAGCAGAAGAGAACTGATGGAAGTATAATTTCCAGTTTCTCCATCTCCTCATTTAGTTTAGCTTCAGAGTTTAAAGAAGTTCATCTCCCATATGGATTTGCAACATTTCCAGAAAGTATGTCTCACTATTTATTTAGTCAATAAGTTATATTTGCCCTACATGCAGGAAAACCCTTTGCCTTCACTGATGGGATAAGCTATGATGAAGAAAAAAGTCTCTCAAGGAGAATGGTATAGCTAAACCTCATTGTCACCAGTGTAGACCCCATCTTATACGTTGAATTATTCTAATTGAATGTAACTAGCTGAATCTGAGCCACTTATCTGGACTGGCTTAGAGTTACTCGAGAGAAGCTACTGGAGAGAGAAGTTACTGGACTATCCTTCCCTTCACTTTCTTCAGCACAGATGAAGTCACTCCTGGAGTACTGTGTCCAGCTCTGGCCTCCTCACTACAAGAAACACATGGTCATACTGGGCAGAGGTTAGTAAAGGGCCAAGAAAATGACTGAGGGACTGGATCATGACTCCTATAAGGAAAGGCTGAGGGACCTGAGGCTGTTCAGCCTTGAGAAGAGAAGGTTCAAGGAGGATCTCATCAATGAATATAAACACCTGCAGGGAGAGTGCAACGAACATGGGGTCAGGTTCCTTTCAGTGGGGCCCAGTGCCAGGACCACAGGCAGTGGGCACAAACTGAAACACAGAAGATTCCCTCTGAAACATCGGTAAACACTTTTATTCTTTTCTTTTTTTCTTTTTCTTTACTGTGACTGTGACTGAGTGATGGCACAGGTTGCCCAGGGAGATTTTGGAGTCTCCATCCTTAGAAACATTCAAAAGACATTTGGACACAGTCCTGGGCTACTGGCTCTTGATAGCCATGCTTGAATAGAGGGGTCCTTTCCAGCCTCAACAATTCTGTGATTCTGTCATTCTGTGAAACAGAAAATTAGGACATAAATTTATAGAATCACAGAATGCCTTGGGTTGGAAGGATCCCCTAGAGTTCATCTAGTATATCACCCCTGCAGTAAGCAGGGACATCCTCAACTAGATCAGGTTGCTCAGAGACACATCAAGCCTGACCTTGAATGTCTCCATAATAAATAACTTTTTCTAATGTCCAATCTAAATCTACCCTTCTCTAGTTTAAAACCATTGACTCTCATCCTGTCACTACATGCTCTTTTAAACAGTCCCTCTCCAGCTTTCTTGTAGGCCCCCTTGAGCCCTGCAAGGTTGCTGTAAGATCTCTCTAGAGCCTTCTCTTCTCCAGGCAGAAGAACCCCAACTCCCTCAACCTGTCCTCGTAGCAGAGATGTTTCAGGTCTCTGATCATTTTTGTGGCCCTCCTCTGGACCCACTTCATCAGGTCTATGTCCTTTTTGTATTGAGGGCTCCAGAGCTGGACACAAGACACAGCTGGACACAGCTGGACACAGAGCTGGACAAACACTCCAGGTGAGGTCTCACCAGATCAGAGTAGAGCAGCAGAATCACCTCTATCGATCTGCTGGCCACACTTCTTTTGATGCAGCCCAGGATGCAATTGGCCTTCTGGGCTGCAAGTGACATTCTTGGCTCATGTCCAACTTCTTATCCACCAGAACCTCCAAGTCCTTCTCCACAGGGTTGCTTTCTATCACTTCATTCCCCAGTCTGTATTTATTGTTCAGATCCAGGTGGAGAACCCTGCACTTGGACTTGTTGGACCTCATGAGGTTCACCTGGATCCATTTCTCCAGCTTGTTCAGGTCCCTCTGGATGACATTCCATTCCTCTGGTGTACCTAACATACCACTCAGCTTGGTGTCATATGCAAACTTGCCCATGGTGCACTCAATCCTGCTGTCCGTAGCATTGATAAAATATTAAACAGTACTGGTCCCAGTATGGACCCCTGAGAGACACCGCTAGTTATCAATATCTATCTGGACTTTGAGCCATTGACCACTACCCTCTGGATGTGACCATCCAGCCAATTCCTTATCCACTGAACAGTTCACCCATCAAATCCATATCTCTCCAACTTGGTGAGTAGGATGTTGTGAGGGATGTTGTGAGGCCTTACAGAAGTCCAGATAAATGACACCCACAGCTCTTTCTTTCTCCACTGATGTTTGTAGAAAGCCTCTAGGTTGGTCAGGAAAGACTTGCCCTTAAAAAAGCCATGCTGCCTGGCTTTGATCACCTCCTTGTCCTCCATGTACCTTATCAGATCTTCTAGGGGAATCTTCTCCATGATCTTCCCAGGCAGAGGTGATGCTGACAGGTCAGTAGTTCCAGGGTCCTCCTTTCTATCCTTTTTAAAAATGTGTCCATTTTTTTCCTTTTTCCACTCACCAGGGACTTCACCTGACTGACAGAACTTTTCAAATATAATGGAGAGTGGCTTGGCAACTACATCAGCCTATTCTATCAGGACTCTGGGGTGTATCTTGTCTGGTCTCATGGACTTGTGTATCTTCAGTTTCCACAGGTGGTCATGAACATGATCTTCACTTACAGTGGAAGGAACTTTGTGGTCCTGGTCCCCACCTTGTGACCTTTTAACTTGGGAGGTGTGTGGAGAAATATTACCAGTGAAGACTGAGGAAAAAAAGTTCCTGGGATCCTCAGGCTTCTCCTCACCTTTTGTTACTAGCTTGCCAATTACCTTGTCCTAAAGCAAAACAAATACCAAAAATAGTCTAAATGAAGTACTTCTTTCCATTTATTATTATGGGTTGTTAGGTTATGCAGCTTTACAGTATCTACATTGTAGAAATCTAAAATTTGGTGAGAGGTAGCTGACACTGGATGTTTTATCTTAAGCATTCAAGTATTCTGTGCTTGAGAGTTGGTGAATTACATATTTTTTTATTCTTTTATGCATAGTCTGAACACACAGATATTGACTCATTGCTGAAAAATTGTGGGATACTTGCTTCTCTGCTTTCTGCCAGTAGTGAAACAGTGCATATCACATGCAGAGCTCTATAGTACATGTGATAAATGAGTAAATACAAGTGAATGAAACTCCAAGTGGAACTCATGTACCCTAACCTCAGTTGTCCAGACCTGAGCCAGTAACAGTGGGCTTCCTTCAGAGGAAATGCCAGCAGCTTTCGAGTGCAGTTATTTCACCCTAAAATAGATGACTAGTATATTTCTGTTTAATCACTTTCAGGAAGTGACAATTCCTCTCCATTACTACAAAGACAATGTAACCAGACTAGACTCAGACATCCAAAAGAGGGTAAGATGTGAGAAAGGGGGTTTAAACTGCCTTTAACCATGCATCGTCTCACCAGAGTAAGCCTCAGCAGTCCTTGAAGCCAAAAAAGATGCTGCCCATCAGTATGGCACTGTTTTGTATTCAGATTCACTGAAACATTTTCCTATTTCTTAAAAGCAACAGAAATAAAAACAGTCCTGAATGAGTTGCTGATTGAGTTGCCAATAGTATCTGTCACAAAAATGAACTTGCCTATGTATTTTTTCAACCATACTGACAAGTTTATTTTAATTCTATACAGACCATCCTTACAATGAAATGGGCTATTAATTCTCTAATTTTTAAACAGTGTGTCACTTATATACTCAAAGTGATGAAAATCATAGGAGACAAATTCCTGCAGTATCTGTTGCTTTTTAATCTTTATTATATCTTAGACAACCTTCTGAAATAATATTAAGACACAATATTAAGAGATACATAGCCTTTCCTTCTGCTAGTGAACTGTATATTTTTGACAAACAAAAGTAAAAGTTCAATATTCTAGATATATAAGCAAATACAAGACATGGAGTGTTTCTCCCTTTCTAGAAAAATATTACTAAAGATGTAAAGCAGAATGATTTAAAATAAAATATCCAATTTTGACTAAAGGAGGCTATACATATGTTGACTTCAGAGTGCAATTACTATGGAAACAACAAACAAAGAGGATATTTCAGAGCGTGCCAAGCTGAAATTCATGCCTGGACTGATTTCAAGTCTTTTTCTTGTCGAGAATTACAGCTGAAGGTTTTTAGGCTGAATTCTATAGGAAATGTCTTCCAGCATGTTATTTTCACTCCTCAGCTTCTCCTCCTTCCTTTTTGATAACAAGGAATGAATAATGCATTTTTTTTTCTTAAAGGCTAATAATTTTGAATGCATAAAAATTTGGGATATCTACTTATTAAAACCTTCTATACTTTAAAAATTGCCAAGTGAAAACAGCACTGCAGAAGTATGCATTTGAGTAAGTCACTGCAGGTTTTTGTAATCAAGGGAGAGAAACGGACAATTTTAGTTGCAATCCATATGGCCCTTTCAGACATTTACCTCATAATGATCTGAACTGCACGCTATAAGCACCTATTTCTTACTACTTACTTTAAAGAAGTCTGCACCATATTTACATATGTATATGTAAATATATTGCTAAGCATAATTGTATTATCATACATCATATCGTGTAGAGTAGGTACATATACAGGATAAAGTGTACTTCCTAGATTATTTTCCCATTGACAAACAACCCACTTTAATAAGAATTGTGAAAGATGAAGAAATCCTGAGAAATGTGGAAAATAATTAGTATTTTGATTAAACATTAAAGTCTAATCTTTCAGAGGATTTGCTTCATTTATTGATCAATTTTATGGTGTTTTTCGAGCCTTTTATCAACAAAAAATGTGTTTTTTTCCAGTTACTGGAAAACCATGTTTAAAAAAGTGGTTTTTGGCAGAAATCAAAATATGAGGTAGAAATTTCAGATTTTACTATAGTAAAAATTATATTGTGAAAGATGCTATTGGGAGAATGCATTAAAGCTTGCAAGGTGTAGAACATATGCTGGTTGTCATTAAAATTGTATAAATGAAAATAGATAGTTTTCATTAAACTGAGTGGAAAAAAAGATAGCTGGTCATTTTTAAAACAACTAAGGAGTAATAGGAATTTTTGAGAAGTACTTTGCAGCTGCTATATACTTGGGAATGTAGGAGATAGAATAATAGCCGTATTGCCACCTTCTCAATATTACTGAACACATTGCATGGGGAAGGGGGCATTAAGTACAATTAAAATGGGGAAGGAGGAAAAATCTCACCTGAAAATATAGCAATATAGAGAAGATTGAGTATCCTCATTTTTAATCTTACTTTAATAGCTATTAATTTTGGGGTTGGACGTGTATAGTTTTCTTCAGTAGAGTTTTCTTCTTCCAGTTTTCCCAAGGTAGAAAAATACAGTGTAGAACAAAAGAAAAAAAATATAATTTCATTTTAAAAAAGTAAAAATAAAATCCATCTTTATCAAACCCATGATTTGTCCAGAGGTTTTAATCTTTTTTGGTTTATTTTAGTTTATTGAAAGTTAGGCCATTTTTAAATTAAAAGTACATGTATTTTATTAAAATCACTCAGAGTAAATCTTCATCCGTCTTAATTTCCTCTTATGCTTTTAGCTGAATTCAAGCTGAGTTTGCTTCTGGTTTGAAGTGATTAAACCTATAACTATAAATGAAAAAATGGCCTTTTTTTAAAAAAAAAAATAAATCTGTTCAAAGATCTGAATACACACAATCTGGCTTCAGAACAAACATGCGTACATAGAGGAAAACTCATATATGCAAAATATTTAATAAATTGCTAAATTTCAAATTAAACCAGCTTTATTTTGACATTTTCTCACAATGTTTGTTTTTAGAATATAAAGACTTTGTGTGGCCTCATGAAAAGTACAAGGTGAAACCAATTCAAAATCTTTTTTTTTCTGACAGATACAGTTTCTTTTGGGAGTTAAGATGCATAAATTCAGATACCTGTAAGCAGGTATCTCCATGGAGTTGTCACAGGTAAGATAGGGAAAGTTCAGGTCTTTGAATATAGATGTTTGTACCACTTAGGGTGGAGAGAGCTAGAAGATACACCACAAGATTGACACCTCAACAAGGCAGCTAGAAAGCTGGTGAAAGGCCTTAGGCGTGTCAAATGACTCTGGATGCCATTTATCTGAGCAACTGGATAGGGCTGTATGAATCTACCTGTATGATTCAAATCTCCAGGTGCCACCACACATGTTGACTAGGAGAGGGATTCAGTCACTGAAGTGTAGGTATCTAGTGACTTTCGAGTCTTGAGGGTAGCCCACACACCATCAGAATTTCTAAAGGTGCAAGTCTCCCTCAACTCAGATGCTGTTTTTCTAGACACTGGAGCAGTCTCAAATGTCCCATTGCATCCTAGATGTCAGGTGTCTATATTTACATAAGGCCCTTCTGTCTACATTTCCAGAGCAGACATATCTGTAGTGATACCTAAACAAGTGAGTCCTGATATGAAACAGAATCTTACTGAATAAACTCATGGTAATTTTTACCTAATTACTCACAAAACCAGATCATGGTTATAAATAGTGAAAAATGAACTCAGTATTCAAAAGGCATTTGGAAGTATATTGTGATACCAACACTGACTGACTGTCATGTTTACATCTACATTGAACTGGAGTTTAGTTTCATGAAAGACTAGTTCACAGTAGAGTTTGAAAACCTTTAAGGAAATAATTCAGGCTGAGTTAATTTACCTGTGTGACTTTGAAGCACCACTGTGAGCATTAAGTATTATCATTTGTGAACTCACATTTCCCTCTGCTTGGCCATGTCCTCAATGCATTTAGCTCATGCTCCACAGGAGGGATCCCTTGGGTGAGATGAATCTGGACATGGCTGGTGTTATATGTAAGGCATAGCACATTTAAATCTGTGCTATGTCTTCAGAGCCCTACAAAATATAATTAACACATTGTCTTATTTTGACAATGTTCTTACTATTTTATCCTGCTAATCTGATTTTCAAAGATTTATACATAAATTTTTCATACATTAATCCCTGAAACTATGCTTGGAAAGCCCATATTATAAATACCACATGGCTAATACACATGCCAGAGCCAGACAGAATTTACAAGAAATAGGTAAATCTCAGAATAATAATTTCATTATATCACTCCTATAAATCTTCCTAGCTATTCTGACACCTTAATTACAAAGTGACACTTTCAGTCTTTAAGTATTGTAGTTTGTGTAAAAAATCATTTCATTTAATACATGTTATGAGTCTGGCTACTGTAGAGGAGTTATTTTACAATACACATCATTTATGAAGGCAGAAAGTCAACAAGAGATTAAATATTCCAACTACAAAACTCAGTAAGAAATTGAGGCACCTCAGAACTTATTACAATGCACATACATGCAAAATATGTAGTGTCTACTATATCCTTCCCATTCCCAGTATCACATGAAAGTTTCTCTGTGGAATACAGGTATGGGCTGAACAGCCTGAGAGTGAGAAGTAGATGGCCAGTTCTATAGTTACTGCACTCAAAAAACAATTGTATATGAAAGCTGCTTATAAAGGACAGAGGCCACAGAATAACATCACTGAATAACTTGTAGACAAGGGACTAGGAAGAAAATCTAAGTCAGAAATAAAGAATGTGTGACTTGTATTCTGTTTAACATAATCTTAACATAATTACATTAAGACAGCTTGAAAACTGCAAGAAAGGCAGGAGGGGTGGGACAGTTTTCTGTAAACAGTGACTTCAGAATGTCAAAGTGAAAAATGAACAAATATCCGTAATTATAGAAGAAACTGCAGTCCTAGCATGGGATTTCTGGGGTCTGCTCTTCACTTAGACACATACAGAAAGTCACAGTAATGCTAATAAAGGCTTCAGAGACAGACAGTTTAGTGGTGATCCATTACATACATCTATACCTCTTCGAATTTACCTACAGGGCTCGCGTTACTCATCCTGCAGCCTTTACATCATAAGAAGTCATTGTTGTCAAGTAAAAATACCATCTTTGATCTTATCTTTGCTGTGTTGAAAAGCATTCAACGAAGACAGAAATATGAATATAGCAATTAACATTGATTTGTGTGCATTCTCCTTTACAAAGATGAAATAATTTTGCAGATGTCTCAGGACATGGAAATTTTTTTTTAGATCATCGTTTCAACCTCAGCCGATGAAAGAACAGTTTATAATCTGTGAAACTTTATCAGGCCAGAATGTAACTATCCATTATTTTGCTCAACACCAGAAGCAGCCCTCCCCACATAGGATCATTTCCTTTAGTTATTAATTCTATTAGCATATAACTTGGTTATAGTGTTAACATTATGCAACACAATGTGGTATCCAGGATTAATGAGCAACTCAAATCTAGACAGTCATACTGGCTTGTATCAGAAATAGTGTGGCCAGCAGGACTATAGAAGTGATTGTCCCCCTACACTTGGCACTGGTGATGCTTCGCCTCAAATACTGGGTTTAGTTTTGGGCCCCTCACTACAAGGACATTGGGGTGCTGGAGCATGTCCAAAAAAGTGCAACAAAGCTGGTGAAGGGCCTAGAGCACAAATATTGTGAGGAGTAGCTGAGGGAACTGGGTTTTTTTAGTCTGGAGAAAAGGAGGATGAGGTGAGATCTTTTCACTCTTTGCAACTACCTGAAAGGAAGTTGTAGAGAGGTGGGGGTCAAACTGTTCTCCTGAGTGATAGGAAAAGTTGAAATGGCCTCGAGTTGCACCAGAGGAGGTTTAGATTGGACATTAGGAGAAATTTCTTCCCCCAAAGAATTGTAAAGCAGTAGAACAGGCTGCCCAGGGCAGTGGTGGAGTCATCATCCCTGGAAGTATTTAATAAGTCATGTAGATGTGGTGCTTACTGACATGGTTTAACGGTGGATTGGCAGTGTTAGTTTAACAGTTGGATTCAATGATCTTAAGGGTCTTTTCCAACCTAAAGGATTCTATGATTCTATGACTTTAATTTCTGGGTGTCTTGTTTTTCCTTTGTTTTTAATTTGTGAAATTTGAAAGGAAAAATAATATTGTGACATCTAGCTATCAGCTTTACTTTTTGTTCTCTACTTATTTTCCTTGCTGAAATGTTCATCTTTGCTATTGTTGAACCCATAAGATTCTACACATAAAGGAACCATTCCTGAAATCAGCTCCATGTGGACAGACCATATGTGTGCACTGAGTCCCACTGAAGTAAGCTATCAGTAACATTTCTTATTTCTGCTATGATAACATGCATGCATCCCTAACTGCGGACTCTGTACACTATACAGACAAAACCATAAGTTTGATCTTAGTGCTAGCAGACAAATAGGATGAATACTACAAATGATAATGTCAGCAAAACAGATTGTTAAATGGCACATACCAGTATTTACCAGATTTAACAAAACCATCATATTTCTATGATTACATTTAATGTCCAGTCCTCTAGAAGAGGTCATTCTCATTTTCTTTCCAGATATAAATCATAAGTGATTTTTCCAGCTGTCTATGAAGTTGCACATATGTGTGTTAAGATCAGAATGAGACATTTGTTTTGATCTCTGGGCTTGTCTACAGAGGGAGGCAACTATGAAATAAGGCTCAAAGTGAACATGTAGTGCATAAATAATCTTGCAAGAGTTAATTCTTTTTTTCAGATTGAAGCTAATCACTTTTTTGTTACTATGCAGTAAACACATCCATGTGGAGAGGCAGTGTAAAGTATCCATTTCTGTATAAATTTATGCCTAATATTGCTTTGCAGGCATTCCACCTTCAGAAAATCTTGTGAAATGACACCAGAATAAAACCAAAGGCTTATTTTCCAGAAGTTACATTTTCATGGCAAATATTTGCACTTAGCAGATGGAAAGAATGATGCTGATCTACAGAAGAAAGGTAACCATGCTTGTCTGTCTTATGAATGCTACAGAGGTGGTTTTTCAGGAAGAAGTGAAAAAAAGAGGGAAAGGCAATTGCACTTCGTATATGGCAAAGCTGCACATGATTTCACAATCAAGCTCTTTTCAAGTAGATCATAATCACTTACATTGCAAGATGCTTGTATGAAAAACAGCATTGGATAAAAATCTGCAAACCAAAGATTAATAATAAGATACAAAACCTTAAGAGTTACAATAATGACCCATTAAGCTATTTATATAGGACTGATGTGGATTTTCTATTACTTGAAGTCTTGAAATCAAGTTTGAAAAGCTTTCAGGAAGAGATGCTCTTGCTTAATCCAAAGCTATGGTCTTTACTTACAGAATTTCTGGGTGAGAGTCTCTGACCTGTATTATGCAAGCAGTCAGGTTAGATGATCATAATGGTCCCTTCTGGCCTTAAAATCTATCAATTTATTAAGCAACCCACTGTAATGCTGTGATGCAGAGGTAATTTACCTCAAGATTTGAAGAGCACTTAAATTAATTGTTTCATTAAAATCCATTTGAATGCTTTCACATCTTGATGCACACTACTTCTGGGTGCCTCACAGATTTTATTAGGAGATCTTCAGCCCCAAAGAATCTATTATGATTGCCTGGCCTGATTTGTGCATTATGCTAGCTGTAACAGAGTGTTCTTGGGGAATTCATGCGGTGAGGAGCCCTGACATCATGTCTAGTGCCTGTAGGCGGTTCTTTGGAGACCACTAGGAGGTGCTTCCCAACGCTCCACTCATTACTCTTGTTGGCATCATGAGGAATGAGTTCAGCGCTGTGTGGGAGCATTTTTCAGATCTTTCTACACCTACAGCCTTATGCCAAAAATAAGATGCAATCATTTGTTTCCTAGGTGATAACTGCAATGAGCATGCGTGGCCCTTGCTGCCTCTGAAACGGTGAAGTATGTTATCAAGCCTTTCTTGTAGTGCTTTTGAGGCAACGCATCAAACAGCTTTTACTGCAGAACAAACGTCTTGTTGATTATGTACACGTGGGGAAAAAAGTGTATTGAGGTTTGCATCTCAGTACTCATTCTGGTCAAAAGTAATTTTATTCTGTTTGTTTTCTTTTCCTGTGCTAAATGAAAGGAAAAGGGAGCAAGAAATATCAGCTCCTAGGTTTCTAAATACTAGAAGACCTCTTAGATGTTCTTTCTTGAGAGTGTATCTGAATCTGTCTGTATGAAGGTGCAGAAATCCTAGTTCCAATTTTGTTTTCTCATGCAGACATCAACAGCTTATTAAAGCAGAATATCCTCCAAGTGTCTCCCCTGTCTCTGGAGTACTCAAATGCCAAAAAATCCATCAAGGTATTTGCTTTACACTGCTGTCCTTTGCAGGAGACAGTAAAGGGTAATATACAAAGTATAAACAGTAAAAATCTTTTGATGAACTTTTTTTTTTAGTTTGTTCTTTTAATTCCAATATTTCAAGTGTCTGAAAGTTTTGAAAATATGCAAATAATTTCTGAGTTCTTTAAATTATGTATTTCATTTATTAACATGTATTTTTTTTTAATGATTGCTATTGGTATAGGCTTTTATTTCAAAATGTAGTAATTAGAAAAACTTAGAGCCTTTTTGTTCTCAGAAATTTTTTACTTCTTTCACTTCATGTCCACTGAAGGGTCAATCAGTGATGACTCTTGCTATGCATTCTACTCCAATTAAAACAAAAATTTAAGTAAAATTAATAATATCCTTTTTTTTCTTAGTATTCCTGAGCATCAGGAACAAACAGATGGCATTTCACTATACAGGCATTTTTATAGTCTTAATTTGGGAATATGAAGTTTTCTGATTGAATTTATGGATATTTTCATCCTGATTATAAACAAGAGTCTAATTCCAAAATTTTGTGCTTCCTTGTCTAGTGGTTCTCTAGGCTTAGATGAAGCAATCTCTGTGCTGTACCATTAACTGATAACACCATGTGGAATTCCCAGTTCCACAAATTGAAGATGTGCTAACTTCTTCTCTTTTATGATGTCCATGGAGGCTGTTATCTGCACTTGTCACATCTGGGGTGTGTGTGTGTATGAGGAGTTACTCCGAGGGTCCATTTGAATGTTTTGCATTTCTTACTTTCTTTGTAAGCTTATTTCAGCACACTACCCCTCAAACAAAACCAAACTGGAAGACTGACTGTTCAACTTCTCCACTGTGAAATCAAAGGATTAGCATGAAATTGAGGAAAAGACAAGCTCTAAAGTATGTGGAGCTAACTACTGCTTATCTTATTTTTCTACTTGAATCAAAATCCCAATTATTTTAACAGGTTCAGGAGAAGGTCACACAGCAACATGATAATATACAGAGCTTTCAATTGATAACAAACCCATAAAACTTAATTTACATGGATAGTTGTGATATTAAAACCCTGGAGAACTGCGGTTTTCAAGATTGCAGTGGAGTGAAGTTCTGTGTCTTAGTATGATTTTTGGAAGACAATGTGGTTTGTTAAATTACATTTTGAAATTGCATCATGTTATGTAAGGACGTGTAGAAAAAAATAATGAGTCTATATCACAAATGCCCAAAGTGAAGTTAAAGGTTCCTCTCACTCCAGATTCACATCAGAAAAGTAACAAATACCAGATTTTGACTAATCTTTCTTTCTTTGGGTAATATTACCCTTTTTGGGTAATCTCTGTGCTGTACCATTAACTGATAACACCATGTGGAATTCCCAGTTCCACAAATTGAAGATGTGCTAACTTCT
>JANHFX010004957.1:0-56350 GCA_027560015.1 Chloroceryle amazona | reverse complement strand
ACAACCGGGTAGAGCCTGAGGCACCTTGTCCCCTATGACACCCGCGGCAGGGCCCACGAGAGAGGTTTCTGGTTTCCTGAAGGGGCTTTCCCGGAGGAGGGTGTCAGAGCGCAGCGCTTCTGCCGAGCTCAAGCAGAAACCGCTGCTGCCCAGCGCCGCCCTTCGCCACCTCTTTGGCCACAGCAACCTCGGCCCGACGGAGCCCAGGCTGCGCTGCTGCTGCGGTGACCTGAAGCATCAGCTCCCCTCTCTCGTCACCACCTTAACAGCAGGTACGTTCATAGCAGAAGCGCAATAAACTGTGACCAAAATACCCCAGTGATGTTCGAAGTGGTATGAAGAAGGGTCATGTTTAGAGACTGTGTAGTTGAGCAGATTATACAAACAGGATCTAAAATAATGCACGTTCCCTCCATCACAGTATAAATTCTTGGGCCTGAGTATTGGCTCTGTACTGACACACTTTTACACAGCACACATGTGACAGAGGCTGTGTGGTCTGTACTGCTGTCTACTGCAGCATCTCAGCCAGAGAATAAAGTATTATGTTCAACAGAATTTAGTGGAAAAGCAATGTACAATCTTTGAAGAAAGACCTACCTCTCCCCCGGGGCTGCTGGCTCTCCCTGCAGCCAGGAGGAGTAGCCCCTCAGACTGAAGGCAGAGGGGACCGGCTCCTGCTGCCCCTTCCCTGAAAGCTTCTTTTCTGACTTGTGCTGACAAGTGCAATTAGCTTTGTCCTACACAGTTGACAAGGTAATCCAATTACTGCTCCTAATTCAGGTTAAAGACTATGCAGTTGCCATGAGATTAAAATACAAAGCAACTTGTTCTGAGGACAGACTTTAACAGGGGTACACCCTATTCTCACAGTGTTGCTACTCCCACTTGTACCCCATCTCCTGCCCCTACAGAGCAGATGAGCTCCCATCTTTGTCAGCCCCACAGTCCTGGAGTACAAACATCATCTCCTGCCTTCCCTTGCTAGTCTGAGTACCAGCCCTACAACCAGGTCTGCTCCCCTTCAGCGCTGGGGAGTGGTGCCCACTGGGCAGGGCTGCGGGCAGTAGGGGCTGTGCTTCTGCCTCACCCCAGGGCAAGTACTTGAAGCACACTCCTCGCCTACTAAAGCAAGAAATAATGGTAAATTGTGGTACTGAGTTACATGCCCCTACTCACTTGCAATTCTGAATTCTAATAAAGAGCTCAGAGAACGCACAAGAAGCCTGCAGCCAGCAGAGTGTTTCCATCATGAGGGGAAAATTAAGTATCTGTCATCTAATGCTTTCCTGCAGCACGTGAACCAGGGAACTGCAGCAGTCACAGGAATCGCTTTCTCCTTCAGCTGCAGTCAGAGCAGTTAGGTGCTCTCTGGTACATACCCTGCTGCTTCTCCAGGCTCCTTGCAGCACTGGGCACAGAATTGGCATGGCCACCACCCCAGGGCTGCCCCTCAGCAGGACCTTGTGCCCCAGAGCACCACCACTCTGCTCCTCACACAAGAGGAGACCCAAAGCACAGTCACCCCTGGTCTTTGTGGGAGTCAGAGGACAGAGCAAAGCTGATCAGGGAGATCAACCCAGATCAGAGCATGGCACCGAGCCAGCTCTGTCAGGGACTAAAAGCAGGTCTTCTCTAAGAGGTTAGTAGAGCTACATACCTCACTCTTCACTGCATGCTCTATAAAGCATCTGCTTCTGCTCACTTTGGATTAAAGAAGGCCAGGTTCACCCCTGAATAGGCCGACTATGAAACGCAGTAACAGGCTACTCCACCATCCCCCCCAAAAGCAGCAATGAAAAGTAGATATGAAGTGGCAACACATCCAATGGTGGATCCAGGGCACCCACGTTTATTTTCAGCCAATGTAAGCCAGCTGTGTGAACACACAAGGGAAAGGTAGAACGGGTTTGTCCCATTCCCGAGGAGTAATTGGCACCCCTGTAAGACAGCGCTGTCCCGGGTTGCAGCCCTGGATCTTCCTTGGGAAACGGCATGCACACTGGAGGGCTGTGTCAGGGAAGTACTTCAGGCCAAAGCAGGCAGGATCTGTTTGGCATGCACAATAAGTACTCGTATTATACACCAAAACACCATTTGCATGTATCAGTATCAAAATTAAAAAAAAATAAATTCCAGCTCTTGCAGCAAGCCCGGCAGTGGCCTCAGTCAAGAGGAGCAGCTGCAGACACGGATTGAGCATGACAGAGCTAGGGTAGCTCCAAATACTACATCAAGCCCTTGGGCTTTTGCATTTTGAGTAGAATCCTGAACTGCAGTTACAATATAAATAGTAACACTTCTCAAATCCAGCTGAAATGCATACTGCCTTCAACCGTGGGGTTGTATGTAATGGCAAACTGACTCCAAATACAAGTAATATTTCGGCTCTGGCCACTGTATCATTTACAGAGGAATTTATTTTTTTTTAACTGATCTGTAAATTAACATAAACCAACTCTCCTTCAGACTGCAGAACAGAATCTTGTAAATTATTTCAGGCAACTGTAATTTGCATTTAGTCAAAAACCACACAGCAGTCTCTGCTTTAAGACCTCTACTGGTAAATTGAAGTGTGGATCAGTTCTCGAAACATGGGGATGGCTAGTAAGTTTAGGTTTAATAAAAACCCAACCCCACCCAAAAAAAGGAAAAAAAAACAAAACAAAAACAAAAGCCCACTCCCAAAACGGGCTTTCCCACACATTATTTACTCCATTTTGTACTTCCACATTTAATTCCAGTAATAAATATTTCCTAGACTAGATCTTCAAAACATAAGCCCTTTTGTACCTCATTCAGCTGGCCTGTAAAACTGTTCGGACACGTCCAGGTTGAGAATTTTCTTTGAAGTTCAGTTTTATGAAATCTTTGCTTTACAAAGCCAGGAGTCAAGATTTCCTACCATCTCACATATAAAACACACTCGCGACCAAAAGGTAGAAATTTTACCTCCCACTAAAAGGTTAAAAATAGTTCTATTTGACTGTAGGATCCAGAAGTTAATGCACTGTCTCAAAGCCCTAACAGCCCTTCTCCCCCTTCCCCCAGTTTTCAAGTAGGGAAAGTTAAAGAACACAAGAGGCTCCGACAACAACCATCTGAACAGCTCCAGCAGCTCCCAGGACTTGGTGCAGGCAGCACATGTACTTACAGGACTGTGCTTTGCCTTTTAGTTGTGGCTATATTTAAGTGAAGTCCAGCACATGGGACCACTGAGGTTTCTGAAGACTTGGGTAGCCCTTCTCTTAGGGGTTGGCACCACTGAGAACGAGCTCAAGTCCCGTTAGATTCCTCAGTACATGCCATTTAAAAAAAAAGAGCTAAAGGTTCCATGACAACTTGCAGAGCTGGACTAACCCCTGCTGCAGCCTCAAGGGCATGACATGCATGTTAGCTAAAAAACCTACCTCTTCTGCACACATCTGGATCTACTGCAGGGTTGCTGTTTGGTGTCAAGAACTGAATCTACAGTCATACTCTAAAATTGCCCTTTAGCCTTCTAGGAACCTCTATGACTTTCACTTTATACAGGTTTATCATTTTACTGGTTTAATACAAAGCTGAAATGAGGGGCTAGGGAAAAGAAGGCTTCTCAAAACAATCATGTATACATCTATTTATAGCTACCTCTTCTGCCTAGCCCCTCAAAGTTAGCCTGAAAACTGGTAAAATCTACACAAAGTTTTATTGCAATCATACAAGGGATACATCAAGGGTCAAATACAACAAATACTATGATGCAATTTTACATTTATTAAACTACAGTCCAAAGCACAAATTTACACATTCTAAATACACTGAACACCTAATGAAGTCACACTGGTCTCCCACTGACATTTGATATATCTGGGCGAAAGACAATAACTTTACAAGACTTTTTTTCTAACAGGAATCCTTAGTATAAAAACTGTGTACTTGTATGTAAACTGTTGAAGAACCCAAGTGATGGGTTTCCATCTCCACTAAGTCATCCATTTTGTTGCATATTTAAACGCTCAGGGGTTGAATGAACTTGATTTTCAATTTGGACACCATTGTCTAACCCTCCCACCCCCCAGTGAATTGTAGCTGTAGCTTGTTTTGCCTGGTCCCCATTAGCTATCACTATTTAATTATTTTTTTTTCAAGTTTTTAAGAGAATTATTTGAATTCAAGATTGTTCCGTTTCTTCCACACTGGAATGTTGACCAGACAAACTACAGACTTGCAACTGCAGGTCTAAATGAAGCGTTAAAGCCTGTTTAAGCTGCAGTGGAAAAGCGGTCTTCTGGGCTCAGCTGAATGCAAGAAGGCACAAAGAAATTCTTCATCAATGTGTCTGAAGCAATTCCAGCATCTTGCATCTCATCCCTGCAGCAGAAAGGGATGAGAGTTGTAAAAAGATACGGTGTTTTCAGGTACAATTTCACATCCAAACCCAGCCTTGAATAGAGTGTCTGAAGCCTACTGCCTCTGGAGAGGCTGCCCCCAGCCTCAGAAGGGAGAATCGGCCACACACGTGCTTGGCAGACACAGAAAGGCCCTGACTCTCCACTGGCAGAAGCACGGGGCCCTGGCTACCTTGGCACTGGAACAGCTCCACAACAGCCTTAACTGCCTTCCCTGCCTACACCACGGTGCCAACATCATTCACGAGTTGCAAACACGAATACTGGGAAAGCACAAAGGTTGGTGTTAAATAGTAAAAGGCTTTACAACTACCACTAATCTCAGTCAACATTATGTTGCTTTGTCAACCTTAAACAAAGTAGGCCTTTTTTTCCCAGCTCTCAGTTTAGTCAAGACACCAATAGAAACCCCACAAACTAAAAAGGCCCATCCATACACTCAGTTGCATCTTTCTATATTTGCCAAAGAAAACTTCTTCTGGGCTGTAAGCTTACACTCTTGAAGAATATGAAGAGAAACTTGCCACCATCAAGGAAGTTTTCTTACCAGTCACTGAAAGACATCATGTAGTAAATCAGTGGCTTCTGATAGTCATTAAAGGTAGACTGTTCACCTAGGGTACCAGAACCCATATTGTCAAAGATCAGCCAGTCTCCAACGCTCAGCTCGGGAAGAAGACAGTTTTCCACAATTTGATCAAGCTCATCACAGGATGGACCCCAAAGGCTGCTTGCGAACAGAGGCTCATCTTCCTTGTATTTCTACATGGAAATGACCCACATAATTCAGCCTTCAGTTTATTGAGTAAGAACATTTTCATATATACATAAGGATAGGTTTAGAAATAATGCATGCAATTTAATATACACATGAAGTGTTAAATATATATTAAAAAACCATAAGGATAATAAGGAGTCTTTCTGAAAGACACAGAACTCACCTTGTGAACCTCTGGGATAGTATTCAGTTTCTCAGACAATTTACTTGCAAAAGAACCATAAACACCATCGTTTATGTAGTATGTAAATACTGGTTCATCATCATTCCTGGTTTGCTCCACTGGAAGTAAAAGAAGAAGTCCTCTCATATGCATTTTTTTGTCATAAGTAGTCCCCTGCAATCTAACTTAAGTCAGCTGCTTTGCCCTGACAAAGGGGTTCCATATATACTGGAATAGGAAAATTATGAGCAGAGCAATCTGTACGAGACCAGATTGTAAATTCAGTTGTAACATTATGAGGCTTAATAAAATTTATACTTCCAGTAATAATCACTGTTATGAATATAAACCCAATTCCTGCATAAGCAGTGCAGCAGCTTAGTCTAGGATACATTTTGCCATGTTCCTCTAACAGAGAGCCTTCAATATTCTTTCACTAAAGCACCCAATACAGGTTTTAACTATTGTAAAGTCAAGCCAAGTGAGGAAACAAGCACCACACAAATGCTACAAATAAAGTGAGATACAGATGTGGCATCCTATGGTCAGAACCCAGAACTTGGCTAACAACGCAGGCATAAGGGAATGTGTTAAATATGTGAGAGACAAACTAGCTCATCCTGACTAAAAGCGAGCAGTTTGCTGTACTGATTTGTAACATGGAAGAGATAAATGACCCTTACCTCCAGAAGGAAGAAGTTTATCATACTCAACAGTCTTCTTGGCAATGACGTTAACTGCTAGTGTAAATGCAGATGAAACATAGTAACATCCAGGCTCTGCCAGCACGCTAACACCAGAGTCCTTAGGAAAGTAGGCGTCCAGCAATGGCCTGATGACATGATTAACCTAGGAAACAGAAAGACAGAGATAAGAGCAATGAACCTCAGCTTATGTATCACAAACACTTCCACTCGGCAACAGTTCCAGTAAGCACACCAAAAGCTTACTCTCTTCTTCTATTCTCTGAGGAGTGCCCTTTCCAACAGCCCAAAATTCAGAGAAGTGTTTAGGAAAATAGGTCCTTCTGCTGAACACAGGTCTGAGTACTACACAGTCCTTCCTCCCAGCCAAAGTTCAAGCTGTGGCACACTCAAGGCCACACAAGTCATTTCAAAGTTTGTCCAGCACAACAGATAATGTAAAGTGACGTATGAATCCAGAACAAGGAAAGGGCCTTTCTGTGATCAGTTCTGAATGCTGGTACAGTAGAAACACAAATAATTATTTAATAGTGACACTCAAGTCTTAAGACAGATACTTGAAGATTATCAAGTATTTTTGGACAACAACAGTTAGAACAAAGAAAGAAAAGCCCTGATTGCTGTTATTAACTTTTCACTGAATCACTGTTCTACATTCAGGGAGTTAATCCTTAAGACAACACAGCAGTGCAAACAGGTTATTCCATTTTATGTGCCACTGCAGACTAAAGATCCCATTTAGGCTGAATCAAAGGCCAGCCAAAGCAAAGATAAAAGCAGGATCTTTAGTCTTCTATTCTAAAGTAAAGTGACAGAAACTGTTACACAGTAGCAATATGGCTTATGAGCCAAAGCATGCTAAGCAATCCTGGCCCAAACCATGCAATAAGAGTCACCGGTTGGACAACAACAGTCAACTGCCAAAAAAAAAAATTGAATTACTGCTGTTAAGGTGGTTTAGGACAGCAATTTAATCTGTGACATGCTTAAATCAGCTTTCGCCCAACAGGAACAGGATTAAAAAGAAATAATGAACACTCCAAACTGTTTATACTACCCATGATAAAGCATAATACCCCAATTCTTTGGCTCTTACGAATTTCAGTAAGATGGAAATTAGAAAAGGTTTCAGATATCAATATTAGCTACAGTCTGAAGGTTCAACAGTTCAATTTCTTCAATCAAAATTAGTTTCAACTTTCAGTGCATTGCATACCTCTTCCAGCTGAAGTTCAGAACCTGTGAAGCCCCCACCGATATCCAACATGTTCATCTTAAAGCCAAATTCTTCCTACAATGCATAGGCAGAGTATAAGTAAACGGACAAGTAACTGTGAAAATATTTTTTCTTGCTCCTTACTGCAATTATTTTCTATGTACTTAGAATTTTTAGCATATTTAGCAGAGTGCCTTGTGGGGGAGTAACAGCTCATATAGCTCCATTACTAGCACCGGGATGCCAATAAAGGCTGGTTACACAGTTCTCAAGTAGAAGTTCCACAGCAACATCAACTCCCACCTCGTGGCATTAGTGATATTCAGACAGCATTTGCTGAACAGGGTGGTGCATTCTGACAACAGAAAGTTTTAGGAATTCACAAATGTGTATAACACAAGTCTTGGATAGCGCTTACATGTCAAGACTGCTACAATGAATTGTACAAAGATCAGCAAGAGCTTCAGTTCTGGTGCCCTCTGTGTTACCAGTCACAGCTAATGCACTTACTGCAGGAATAAGAGTAAAAAGACTGGCAGTCTTCACTAGTTTACAAGCTTCTCATTTAGAGAAGACACGTGTTTGGAGAAAGGATTTTTTTAATTTTGTAATATTTCAAACACACAAACAACATGTAAGACTGATAGGAGTCACCTGAAGCATCAACAAATCCATTCCTCTTCACTCAAAAGTGCATATTCCCCACCCTCACAGTGACACCTGTAATTCCTTATGATGCTTAGTTATAAACCTCAGGTCACATGCACCACAGTAGGAGGTGTATCACAATAAATGCCAGCATACAAATGCTTAATATTTTAATAGGACTTAAAAATATCAACTGTATATTTGCAGGACCAAGATTTGAGTTTCAACAAGCCTTTACCAAATGTGGGAAATGAATTATTTTTTTTTTTAAGATAGCAAATAAGGCTATTGCCTGTCAGTGGGACACTATTCATTAACCTTTGTCCATAATTAAGATTGTAAAGTTTGTTTTACCTCTACCACACATCTCACAATGGACTATTTAGTCCCTTACTAAAAGTTCAATTTCCTACATTGATATATTTTGGAAATAATAGTTAGTTATTAATATAATTTGAAGAGAATGGATTCTCTTCTGTAGCAATTGCCTGCATTTATGTACTTACAGCCATGTCAAACACACACCGAGCATCAGATAGAGCATGAATGTAGGTTTGCAGTTCCTTGCAAGAGCCTGAAACATGAAATCTGAAAGAAATAAAAACGCAGTTAATACACCGAACCTTCCAGCTTTCAGACCAAGCAGACTGCTTCACTATTTAAAACAGCACTGGAAGCAATTCATTCTCAAGTGGCTCAAGACAAGCTTGCATGATACTGTGCAAACAATCAGCTCAGAAGATTGCCTTCTATTCCACTGGATCTGTACTTGAGGCCTGTCTTGCTCTCAATACTAACAATGTCCTACAATATTCTCATCTTAAAAAAACCCAACAAACCAAACCAACAGATTTATTGAACCTTTCAGTCTTGACTATCAAACATTAAAATCTGTTCTTCAGTGGGTGTCTATGGTCAGCCCTCTCAACTTACTCTGTGTTGCCTTCTCTCCCAGGCCAGCCAGTTCCCCTCTCAATGCTCGTGCACACTGTCTACTGTACAGGAGAGGGTGAGGGAGGGGTCCCACTGCCACCCTATTCAAAAGCCTCTTCACCCCTGTCCCAGTCCTTGTTCATAGCAAGGCCAAAGAGGCTGCTGAGCAGGCCATCAGAAGCAGAGAAGTACTGATGCCTCTCAAGCCCCTGAATCATCCCTGGTTCCTTTCTCCAAAAGGTTTAACTACTACCACAATACTGTGAGTAACTGAGGTGCTAAAACAAGTGCCAACATTCCCAGGGGTTTCCTAAAGAATACTATGGTCTGCTGGTTCTGGACAGACCACAGACACACACCCCCCTGAGCCACAATGCTCTCTACTCCAAGTCTCCTGCTGCAAGGGATGCTATTTTGAGGCAATGGTCACTTTTTAAATTTACTTGCATGAATCCACATGGGGATTTTTAAATTTCTTATAAAGAAAATGCACAAGAGCCATGTGATTTGCTCAAGTCAGTTTAAACATTAGAGGTCCATTTCCCCAGTACTACAGCCCAATTTTTAGTTTGTCAAGTTTCTCATTTGTAACTATTGTATGTTTATCCTTTAACATCATTTTCAAACAGATTTACATCAAAACAATTGTGGTTTGGATCCTCAAAAATCTGGCTTTCATTTTAAGTACTTTTTTACTGTCTTAATGACCCACCATTTTATTTGGTTGCTTTCTTAAAACACTCATGAGCATGTGATACAGCAGTAGCTGAAGGCAGGCAGAACAAAGATTTGTTCATGCATTTTTCCTCCATATGGCAAAATCTTTGTCAAACTTCAAATTAAAGTACGACACATCATTTGGAAGCTCTCAGAACACTAGGATTCACTCCTACCATCTGCAAGTCAAAAACTTATCTGAATATTTTGTCTTGATACATTCAAAGAAAGAGTGACACGGGACCTAACTCTTAGAAAATACAACCCTGTGTTGGTCTTGTTCCAAGTCTGTCCGAGCTATTCCATGCTACAATAGAACTTCTGTTATGTTGTTTATTGCTAGAAAAATACCAATCAAGTTACCATGGAAGTTCATGAGTACAGCTAGAAAATGAGAGGCTTCTAAACTTTGCTTTTACACTGACAGGATTTCTGATACTGTACTTCAAATTGCACTGTCGTCTGCAATAGTCACTTTGTTTCATACTAGTTTTTGCTTGTATAGTATTGCTGTGCTTGCAAGGAAAAAAACCTCATTGCTGAGCTTGGTTTTGTTTTAAAACGAAAGAACAACTCTGTAAAATAGTGCCAAATGGGGAAAAAAAAATCTTTTGTATTCTATGTCTTGCATACATCATAAAAACATCTGCTCAGCCAGCAGAGAACAATAAAGTTACTCACTTGACACCAACTATTTGGACTCCCAACTCCTTAGCACATTCCATGAGATGCCTACAGTTCTTCAGGGTGGTGCCAAACTTCATATTCATCTCCTCATCAGCAGAAATGTCTTCTGTGGCAATGTGCAGTAAGAGCCTAAGAGAAGGGGAAGATGATGGGGCAGTTGGTTTACATCATCAGCACATGTGAAGCCTGAAGACTGTCAGAAGTGTGTTGCTTATGTTGTCAGTACTCCAGCTCCATCGATGGATGAGTCAAGTGAACCTAATAAAAACAATCCTGTACAGAGAAAAAACTAGCAATTAGGGGCTAAAACATGGAGCCAACAAGGACAAGGGATTTTGAAATGCAGCAACTAAGACTCTTGTAGCAGAAAGAGTCTGTTGAGTGCTGGAATAAAAGAGAACGTTACCCCAGTAAGTACACTTCCTCACAGACCCATGAAGACTGCAATATGCTTTTCCCAACTCTGTTCTCCTTTCTAGCCAAGGGAAGAGTGTGGAGGTTCCCCTTCAGTGGGTCACATACCCGATTTAGTTAAACTCAGCATCTGGAGAACACCAGGCCAACACACTGACAACACACTCTGGCCATATCCCTCTACCTCCTGGCTGAGCACAGGGGGATGGAGTGGGGGTGTCAGCCCATTCCCTACCCTAGCGCAGTGAGAGACCTTCCTCCTTCCAATCAAAGCCTCATCCTGAGTACGTTTGGCAGTGTTGACTCTTTTCTACATTGGAGTAACACTCAAGTGGCAAAGGTGTGCTCACATCAAAACCTCTAGAGGTGTGCCTACAAGACTCACAGATTTGAACTACTGTACACTAAGTCACTCCTGCTGCTGCTTGCCCAATAAAGATCAATTATCCATGCAGTAAACTAAACAGAAGTTGGGTCATAACCCACAGACTACATAGAGCACGTTACTGTCAGCCATGATGAGGTGTGTAAATGAGTGGTAGAAGCTCTGCACCCAGAGTGATATAGTTCAAGACCTGCAACAAGCAAAGCTTAGACTAGCCACTACAAAAGACATACTCTCACAGAATCATAGAATGTTCTGGGTTGGAAGGGACCTTAAAAGGTCAAGTCCAACCCCCTGCAGTGAGCAAGGACATCTTCAACTAGAGCAGGTTGTTCAGAACCTCATCCAACCTGACCTGGAATGTTGTGAGGGATGGATGGGGCATCTACCTCCTCTGGGCAGCCTGTTCCAGTGTTTCACCACCCTCACTGTAAAAAATTTCTTCCTTATATCTAGTCTAAATCTACTCCATTAATTTTAAAACCATTACCCTTTATCCTGTCTGAACAGGCCCTGCTAAAAAGCCTGTCTCCATCTTTCTTATAGGCTCCCTTTAAGCACTGAAAGGCTGCAGCAACATCTCCCCAGAGCTTTCTCCAGGCTGAGCAATCCCAACTCTCTCAGCCTTCTTCACAGGAGAGGTGCTCCATCTCACATGTTGGCTTAACAGCTACCCTGACTTCTAGAAGCCCTTTCCAAATGTCTCAATTGTTTACAATGTATTTTGAAAAGAGCAAAAAAAAAATCCTAAATTCTTACATAGTCTTCCCATCAACCCTTGTTAATTCTTTATTTGTACTACTGCATCTTGAAACTGTGACTAGCCTCTCATTTCCTGCTCCTCCACAGACAATTCTGTTCAAGAAATCTGTAGTCAAACAATACCTCGTAAAGCACTTGTAAGAACTGCTGGATGCAACAAGAAATTGTCAAAAGTTAAGCTCTTTAAAATAATTGCAAATCCCTAATTCTACAATTTGTAACCTCACATTTAGACAACATTTCTTAAAAACATCCAATGTTAAATTTTATTGAGGAATGGTTACAGCAGCATTATAAGCAAGCAAAGATATTTTTTCTAGTGCAAGCCACTGAAAAAGTATAACTGATTTCTAGAAATCTAGTAGGATTCTTCTTCCTGGGTTACAGCCAGTTAGAGCAGGGCCAGAGGATGATGTGATGTGTCTGCTCAGGGGTTTGGGTGTTTTGCTTATTTTTTTAAGGATGCATAGATACTTAAAACCACCAAGCCTCTGCTGGAGCCCTTAGGGCGTGAACAACCTTAAGAGTTAACTTTGCCTGGAAAACTCAAAGTTTGAAGAAAAGAAAGACTAAGGACTCCTTTCTGACAATGTTCCTCTTTCTAAAAAAGAAAAAAAAAAATCAATCTTTCAAGTTACCAAGACTTCCAAAGGCAGAAACATCAAGAAAAGACCCATCTATTACTGAGTTTAGTGCAGAAAGTTACAAGAATTTTCAGAAAACGAGAAAATTACAGCTTTCCAAGTGAGATTTCCTCAGCCAAAGCCTAATCAGCTTCATCTACAAAAAGACAATCTAGCTGTAACAACCACACAGAGGAAGAACAACGCTATATAAATGCTTTGATTTTTGAAGCTATGCCAAGACAAAAAAACAACTTACAGTTGTGACTTCAGCATCAAAGTTTTAATGACTTGAGTAAGAGATTTCTTAATAAAACAAGCCAAATTTCTACCCAGTAAGAGGGCTGGAGATCAGGTTTATAGAAAATTTAGATAGCAAAATGCAGCTCTTCTGTAGAAATTGAGTTTCTTGTCCTTGGTAGACAGGAAATTTTTCAAGTATTAGACTGTCAGATCCTTGAAAAGGAGTAAAGAGTTTGTTGGTTTTCTCAAGCTCGTGAAACTCTTTCATTCTGTCTCCCTGCTTTACCATTTCTCTGGCTCAAGAAAAATCTGCATCCTAACTTCTCTTGCTGTGGATGTTACCATAGAAGACATCTTAGAAAAGAGGCTGTTAAGGTCAAGGAAATAAGTCAACATAAAAACTAAGAAAACACTAAACACCAGTGATAACCAGTAAAACACTGACACATAGGAGTCAGTTTTGCATTACTAAGGCTTTCAAATCCAGACTTTATCAACACCAACACTTTACACAGGAAATTATTTATCACATATAATATTTTTTTTGTACAGAATGAAGTGTAATCACTAACAGCAGCAATGTTGACTCTCAAGGTAGTCTTGAAAACAACCAACCAACCTAGGTGGGATGAGCAGGGTCTCCAGATACTGACCTTAGCTGTAGAATTAGGAAGACTTTGTCATGTCTTATCCCAAAATTGTGGCCATGGTATTCTAATAAGCACTTTCTAGAACCAAAGGCTTTGCAAACCATGTCAGAAATTCAGTTTTATTGAACTCTGGTGATGTTGGTGGAAAGCTATACCTCATTAATTACTGGAAAGCACTGTAAAATTCACTTAGGCTCTGACTCCAAATTTTGTAAAGGTATGGCCCACAGACAAAGTATTTGCATGTGAGGGACATGGTACTTAATGACCTGAGTTCCTGTGAGTACAAATGAGACCACAGTACATCGCAAGCAGTAAATTTCTTGTATCAACCAACCAGAAGATTGCCTTGTGATCAATTCACTACAGAGAAGCCTCTAGGCCAATACTGACAGGACCCAAGCACATGCTCATTTGTCTCAGCCCTGACTTTTGCTGAAGCCACCAGACAGAATGCCCTGAAAGAAAACACTAAAGCCACAGAGCATGAGGAAGATGTACTTGCAGATGATGAGGTGCCAAACTTCTGAACTTTCATCACTGAAACCTTTACATGAGGATTGCCTACAAAATCAAAAAGGAATACTTCTGCTGAGACAGGATTAGGAAGCTGAGACCCAGTAGGGAAAAAAAGGCAATAAAAGCTGCCTTCAGAGGAGACATCAAAGAGATCAAAAGATAGAGGGAAATGGATTAAAGAAGCCATGTACCTCACTTGCAACTCAACCAACCCAGAATACAGGCCAAATTAAGTTTCCCCTACATAAAAAGCAAAACCAAAGTCTTGATACTTACTTAGCATTTGGATGGTTACGTGCAATTTTCTTCAGCTCAATATCGTTGTCACAAGTCATGATGTTTATCCCAGATTTCGCTGCATACTTTATCTGTGAAGCTTGCTTGCAAGGATTTGTATATATGATGTTTTCAGGAGAAATGCCCAGGTCTTGTACCAATGCCATTTCAGCCTGAAAAACATAAGTAAGCCAGAGTTTGATACAGTCCAGTGCACTATCAGTACCATTTTTTTATTAGGAGTGCTCTAGAACTGTACTAAATGGCCAAATACACTGAAAAGAAAACTATTGCTTCTGGAGTAGAAATATATGTTTTTCAACTGGGGTTCACAATTAAAATTACATTATTTATAACCATGGAGTTTAATACCAAAAAGCTGATTTTAAAACAGCAGATGTATGGAAGAAAATAAAGCACAGATACAGAGAAAAGAAAACAGACTTACTTTACTGGAACATGCAAATCCAACACCAAGGGTTCCCAAAATTTCAAGTACACCTGGAGTAGAATTGCATCTTACAGGATAAAATGGTTTTATTGGTGCCATCATGTTCTGCCATTGTATGTTCTTCTTTACAAGCTTTCCAAGATCACCAACATAAAATGCTCTTTTTCCAGTCTTAAATGAAAAAAAAGGAAAAACAGGAAAATAAAATGTCTGAAATTGTGGGTTTGCTGCCAAAACTTATGCAATCCATGAAACAAAGCCTTAAATAATTATGTAGTTTTTTTCACCCTGTTATTAGCTTCTGGGTTTGACCTAGAACAATGCGTTTTCACTTTCACCTAGCAATTTAAACTAGTTAAAAAAAAAAGGGAATACCTACCACTTCATAGCTATTATGAATGCTATTAGAAAATAATCTGAGATTCCTGAAGAGATAATACTACTTAAATGCAAAATACTAATTTTATCTAAAAATAGAGAATAGGTTACAAATCTCTTTCAGCTTTGTATTTTCGGAAGTCTGCAACTTTTTGGAGGAAGAAAATCCACTGGGACAAAAGCTTCCAGTCTCAACATAATTCATAGCTCATTATACAAGGAATAAGATCAAGTACACTACCATTATTTTAACATCTACCTAATAGCTTGTTTTACTGAGAATCTGTTTTAATTCTTTAATGCTTTTTAATTCAGGAAGCCAAGTTTGAGACTGTTCCGTGCTCTTGTGGAGCACAAAATCGTAACGAAATTTTAAGAACTAAACTCAGCGTGTTAAGGTTGCAGAGTCGAGTACATAATCTTTAAGCAAATGCACAGACTTTTCTGGAAACTTAAGTCTTCCTTGTGCATCTGATACCATAGTCTTTCTCAACAGCAAGTCATGATGTGGATGTAGTGGATCAAATCCAAACAGATGGTTCTGTATTTGTTATAATGTGCACTCAGAATTCCCATCAATGAATGGCCTCCTGTGTATCAGTTAAAGACCATCACAATGTGAATTAAGACTGTACATCAAATGATAATTCCAGCACTTGACTTTCGCAGATAAGAAACCACGTTGTGGCTTATTGTATACAATGTCTTTATTTCTGTTTAAAAAAAAAAAACAAAAACAAAAAACACAAATAGAAATTCCATCGGGTGGAAGCATACTGACCCCCTGTACGGGTCACCAGCAGGAATGGGATCTGGAGCTTTAGATCCATGGCACAGGCCTCTACCCCTTGAGCTAAAGGAGTAAATGAAAGCAGCAGAAGGCAGCTATCCTCTGTGAGCCAGCCAGTGGTTGGAGACATGACATGTTGCCAGTAGTTTACCTATTTATTTGCTAGACAGAAAAAGAATATTAGGAATCAGGATTTGGGAATCCTACACCTGAGTTCAGAAGGCCACGGGATTTAGCTATTTGCTGTCCTATAGTTGAGCGCTTGCATTTGAACATTAGTTCTGATCAAGGGAAAAGTGAGCAACTCACAGGTATGGCATATGAAGGATTTGCTTAATTTTTTATTTAAAAACAAAACAAAAAGCCTCGCTCTTTCCACAACCTTGTCTATAAAACAAAGGCTACAACATCTTGATGCCTCCTAAGGAGTGAGGCCTTATTCAATAAAACTACTACTGCATACACAGAATTATTTAAGTTTCTTTCCAGTAAATTGCTAAACCTCAGCAGCTTTTAGAGCAGTTTATTTTCTTGAAAGAAAAAAGGTAGCACCTCACAATATGCTTGGACCATCTTTCCAGCAGAAAGCAGTAATGGGAAAATGTATAACCATACAACTGTGACTGACCACATACACTGTAAAAATGGCTTTAAACTGGCTCAGCATACATATTGTCTAAACTCTGGCATATTTCTAGGGAAAGAGAAAAAAAGTTTCTATCTCTGCAATATCCACTTGCCCACTTTCGGGTTCCTGGTCTAAACCCCACTGATAATAAAAGTCTCTTGAAGCAATGAGATGAGAACCTGCATTTAATTACATCAGCAAGACTACCTTCCTGCTAGCCACATCCAGGGAGGTAACAATTTTTGCTCAAGTTTCCCAAATAGAATTCATCCCAACGCAAACAAATGGCAAAGAAGTAGAATTAGAAGAGGAAACTATAAGGTGAGTTTTAGCCGATTGTTCCTCTGTTGCTGTCAGCTCATCAATGCTAAATACCTTGACCTAGTTTGAAGACTTAGAGAACTAAACCAGAAGATCTGAAAAACTTACATGAGTATGCTCATAAATACAGTTGTCAATAACATCTGCAAGAGTTGCTCCTTCATCCAACAGGCCAATGGAGTAATTTGCATCCTCGAGAAATCCTTTCATCTCAGCCGTATTCCACAAAGCCGACAGTCATAAACCAAGAAACACAAGGGATGGGCTTCCAAGCCTTATATCCGGGTCCTTAAATTATGCAACAAACTGTACAAAGAAGACATAAATCAATGGGAAAAGAGGCACAAAACATACTACACCACTATTTAAACATTAGAAAGAGCTTTCTGCATCTGAGGTACTACCAACAGTTAACACATACAACCTCCACTACAATAAAAAGATTTTTTTTTTCACTCTGTTCACCCTCCATTTGCCAGCAGTAAGGACAGAGCAAACCTGCTAAAGCCAAGAATAGAACAGAAGCCACATACTTTAATACTAACTTCAAGATGAGTAAGGAACCATGCAAGACTGTTCTTGAGAAGAATCCCAGGCTGTAGAGACACTGACCTGAGCTTACACAAGCTATGAAAATACTGCAAGTGTAGCACACTTGTACTAACACCTCGGCTCAGCTCTTCCTCAGTACAGCATCTTAAGTGACATTATATTCAAGTATGCAACTGAAAGACTGTAATATGTGTCTGAACTTGTTGAAGCAAGCTTGTAGTTTATTGATTTGTTAGTACTGATATTTGTTAGATTCACATATTCGTGTTAACATTCTGGGTTTTGTTTGGATGCTAATTTATACCCACCACCTTCACACGCTGTATTTACTAGACATTTGTTTTCTTGGCCTGTTCATAAGTTTACCTACAATAACTTGAAAACCTTTACTTCAATAGAGGTTAACAGAAAGCAGCCACTAGACAGAACTAGTATTAATAAATCCCAATCTCAGTAAGTGGAACTAGTACTAAAAGAAAGTAACAGTTCTAGCCTATGTTTATTTTCATCTTGTTTATCCTCAAACCTTCCCCGAAAGTTAGATGTTGTTTATAAACAGTGTCTTCCAAAAGATAACCTGAATCTCAGCAAAGTCCAAAGGCAGAAAACATGATAAATATATGGTCTAGAATATGGATTAGTCTGTCTCAAATAAAAACCAACAGACAGCAGAAAACCACCAGCTGACTATATACCTTGATCACCCTCACCTGATGAATACAACCTGCAGTTTACATTCCTTGAGAATTGTAGGTCTTGTTTAGAAGTAGTTTATTACTGTATAGCAACCAACTGATCACTTTTTTTGTTTCAATTATCATCTTTATGACTAACACAAAGCTGATCAAAACTAGCCAGCTGACTGATTTCTTCTTTACAGGAACACCCAAGACTTTCTTTCTAACCTCCCAGGAGAAGTCTCCAAGTATTTATACATAATAGTAAGAAAAGGTTGTTTTCTAAAGCCACCTGAACTTGGTTTAAGTAAGAAAATTATTTTTCTAATTGAAAGTGTTGATAGAAACATTACAGCTAAAGGTAAAAAATGCTTCACTAAGACTCTAAAAGCTAAGATTATTTTGGCTTCAAATGGGCACGACACCATGGTATTAACTGTCTTGTGCTTCTCCCACCAACACCCTACAGTCAAAACTAAACCCAAAATTTGCAACGCAAGTTTGGTTAAAATTTGTTAATAGGAACAAAGCTGCTTTTGCTCAAGCTAATCCTAAAACAACTACACGGCAGGTGGTCCTGCTTGTCATTACACCAAATAATGGGGAAAAGAGCCAGCAGGTTTGTATCTATTCTGTGTAACTCAACTATGCCACCTATGTTTCTTAAGAGAAGGTGAATTTAACTCAGCAGCATCAAGAATATTCAGTTATATGCAGAAGCTGAATGATAAAGAGAAGTATGCTGGGTAAGAACATACTTGTCTCACACCTAAAGTGAGTCATACGCTTATTTAAGTGAATCCTGAAGATCCAAAACAATTATGAAAAAGCAAGATAATTATCACACTGATGTAAGGATTTAAGTAAATTACAATTATATAAACAATGACTAGGTGGCAGACACTGTAATAACCAGGAAAAATGTCTTCAGTCAGGCACATCTCAGTCTAAGTTTGTGAGTAACAGCTAAAATGCCTTTAAAAAAAAAAATACACAGTTGTGAACTATGTTTGACTACAACCAGTGAAACAAACATGCCCACCAGTGTCACATTTATGTAGGTACTGTCACCCTCTGAATAGGTACTTCATCATTGTCCTTGATTTGCCACAGCATAAAGTCCTCAAGATAATCACCTCTGTAAGATATCCATGACCTCCAGGAGCAGAGTACCAAAAAGGGTTTGATTTGGGGTTTTTTTGTCCCCTGGAAAGAAAACCTGGCATCAGCATTTTACTGAAAATTTGGTATAGTTCTGTAGTATTCAAAACACAAAGATCAAAAGAAGCAAACAGCCCACATCACAATTTCTTTATACTAGGACTTAAACAGCCTGAAGTTTAACAAAGTTTAAGTACTTTACACATCCTCGGGAATTTGCTGGCTGTGTAATAAACATATTAAACTCTTCTTCCACAGTAATAGCCCTTTGGTTGTTTTCTTGAAAAAAAAAATAATACCCAAACAGAGAAATAAGTAAGCAATCTGGTGAATAGATGCAAGAGCAAAATGATTTCCATTTTCCTCAGATGATTCAAATGCAGCAGATCTGTTAACCATTAAAAATCCACAAGTCTATTAATTTTGTACACAGAGGGGTATTAAAAGAGAATTCTCAAATACAGGTTGCGCTGCTTGTAAATCTGTAACATCTTTTAGGACACATCTAATGTGTCATAGGAATGACTTCAGAAAGAGTTCAACAAAACTCAGTGGCAACACTGACACAGAAATTCTTTACAGGATGAGCTTCCATGATCCCAGCTCTTGCACCTGACCAGTAAATAAGTTCCTGCAATTGAATGCATGGGAGAAGTGATTGGGCTGGCAGAAGCCTCACATCTGAATGTCTTTTTTATTGCTTATTCAAGTTGGACAAATTCTGTGTTTCTGACCACAACCTCACAATTCCCTGAACTTGTTAAAAAGTCTGAAGGCAAAAAGAAAGCGTTTTAATGATTTACTGTACATACAAGGGTACTACTTAGCTAGATTTTAAAATTTGGTGGGTTTTTTGTACTACAAACCACCTCCTACACTCTAAAGTGTGTGGATGTACACGACTCGCTTCCACTGAATGAATGCACACCCCCCATCTGCCCTGCTGGGACATCTCATTACACCCACTGGAACCAGTCACATCACTCAATAGATTTTTAGACCCACCAGGTATGCACACAGCCTGCTGCTTAGTCACTTACACCTCGTATTTCATACGAGGAAGCTCAATGTGAACAACAGCTAGCATATTTTTCCTTCAAGTCTTGGTGTTCATCTGCATTACAGAAGTAGATGTAGGCTAATTTTGTACTACATTCAAAGGCATATTATGGTCAGTACACAGGAACAAAAAGGAATCCATGCGAGTACACACTTAATAAAATTGCTTGCGGCCAACCTTGAATAACCTATTATAACCTCTCCCCAGTTGCTAAACAGCAACTGCTTTTTCTATGCATGCCCCTGACATCTAAGCTTTTTCATTTAGCAAAATTCCATCTAGTAAAAGAGCTAACATTAGCCTACCAACTTCTGCTCTCAGCCACAGCCCATTCCTCTCCTCTCCAATTTCTCCTGCTCTGAACGAAATTCCATCCTTTCAGTCTTGGTGATAACAAGAATATTCTACAAAGAGAAAACTGAAATTCCTAACAGCACTGCTACAGCACCACCACAGAACAGGGCACACTTGAGAAGTGTTCCTTTAGGGAGTTAATACCTGCAGTAGGATTTGGGATTGTGCCATAACCTTGCTCTATTCTGACTGGTCCCACTCCTGCAGAGGAAGGGGAATTGATAGAATTTGTCAAAGATTAATGATTCTGCACAGAAAGAAATCAAGAGGATGGTTTAAGACTTTTCCTATGTCTGTAAGATGAGTCAGAAATCATTACAGTACAGAGTTCAGTCCTTGCTGGAAGTGCTGACTTGCTACAAGTCATGATTTGACAGACAGTGTGGTAACACCACCCATTTTACCACCTGAAATGTTAGTGTGCAGACTGCTCCAGGACATATATTTTAAGGCAAACAAAAGCTGTCAAGTAGTATGAGACTTCTACATAGGCATGCAAATACTTTCTTTGAAGTAAGCATTACATCCTCAGGCTCTTTAGGGTTTAACACAATGACTTCCCAGATGAAGTACTTTAAGATAAAAGTTTACATATTTAAATGCTGCAATTAATGCAGACATCTGGAAGAGAAGAAAATTTAAATGCTCTGAAAGATGACTAACCAAATGCAATTGGCATATGCAAACATCAATAACAAACACACAATTTTCATTTTTTTTGTTACATCATAAGAACTACATATTGTTTGGTCTGAAAAAAAACCCACAACACACAGAACCTTGAGGTTTGGTTCTTTCATTAAAAGCTTCCTCTGTGAAGAACAAAGTCTCTGCTAACCAAATGGGCTCCAAGTGATGTTTTTCAACTACATCTTACTAAGCAAAATAAATATTTAAGAGATTAGCAATTACACTGATGCAAAAAAATCATAGAAGAGGTAAAATATATTTATCTTGCATTCCTTACAATACTGGTTCTTCAGGGGCAACATTGAAAAGTACAAGCATTTTGTCACTAACATTCACAATTAAGTACAGAACAGGTAAACCTAAAAGTAGTAACATGTCCTCTGTTTACAGTGCTGGAAATGCCTGTTTAGAGTGGGAGTTTCTTTAAAGAAAGAAGTATCCCAAGATGCCATTTCACCAGCTTACATCACTGTCATTCATTTAGCAGACTTCAGCCACCAACCAAGGGAAATGCTGAAGCAGGTCTGTTAATTTACAGTGGCAGTGGCCACTCTGCCTTACTCAAGTGTCCTCTCAGTACGAATGCACAAAGGGTCATAGCAGGCACCCCACCATCCTCTCAGGGGTATTCCACATAGTTAAAGGAGCAATGTAACAAGAGCATCTCTGCTGAAGCAAGTAAGCAATGGAGGTAGATACAAGAAAATTATGCCCCATCTGCCATCTTCTACAGGAACTATGTTTTCAAGACCTTCCTGTTTTCTTGAAGTTTGAATACATTATTCAAAGCCAGTAAGCAAGCAATGCTTATAAAAATGAGTACGCTTCTGAGTGCATGTATAATTCCATGGCACCACACCAGTACTTCTCTTTCATGCCAGCACAAGCAGTTACTTCCCTATCCTCTTACTTGCTTGGTCAATAGTAGTATTTGTCCTCCTCATTGACCCTTAGCCTTCCAAACTCCCAGCCCTCCTGTTCCCCAGCAGCCACCCAGTTCCACGTAGACTAAGTCAGGAGATCTTTAAAGGCTAGACAGTGCAGATAACTACTGCTTCCACTTGGCACAGACAGGACTCATGAATGTATCAGGTATTCATCAGTAATTCCTTCCATTTCCACTCAACCAGATGTGGCAAGAAATAAAACCAATTTTAAAAGGAGCAAAACATCAGGCCTTAGTTGCCAGGCTACTCAAGAGGCCAGGCTACTTTAAGAGCAAGACAGAACTAAATCCCAAGTTCTTCCTTGCCCAGTGTAACACAAAGACAGAAGTGGAGCAGAGAGAATTATAAAAGGGAATCAAGTTTAATGGTAATTTAAGTACACCTGAATTCAGACAGAAGATTTTTATTTGAGTTCCACTGAAACACAATATAAATAATTATGTTTAAAAGCTCAATTGACCTTCTCCCCATTAAATTCCTTTGCAAGTTGAACAGGATTCAAGCTACCAATTAGCTGTCTAACTTACATCTTGGCTGTGTTTGAGGCAGTTACCTGTGTTTCGGCACTCCAAAACAGGTACACGGTTACTGGCAAACGCTTGCTGACTACTGGTACCTCCATCATCACTACATTCAGTAATGAGCTACTTATATTTGTGTACCATATATTATTACTGAACACATAATAGATCCAAGCTCAAAATAAACTGGCAAATCATCTGAACATTCAGCTACCATTTCCATTCTAGGACAAGGGACACCTTGCACTATTTGCTGCAGCACATGAGTCTACCAGTTAGAGGAAGAATAATCTCAGTGACAGTACCAGAACCACCTTCTCCTCAGAAAAAACTTCAGTCAAAGCCAAGATTCCTCCAGAACAGCTTTAGAAATTAAAATGCATTTATAGTACATTAAGATTCTATATCTTATTCACTCCTTCCTAACAATTCTTCTGCCATTCATTTTTCCTACATTACTTCATTCCCGCTGAAGTGCAAAACATCATGCAAGGGTTCTAACAACAGCAGGAGAAAGCTGAAAAACTGAAACAGAGAAAATTCCCTCAGATCTTTTACATATAAAAAAATTAACTATCATGTGAGACCTACAACTAACAGCAATATTCAAGAGAATTTTGGTGTTAACTCGAGTCAACACTTGACTAGAGCAGTCTTTTGCATAGAATCAGACCTGTGTAATTAATTCACTAAGTTTCAAACAAAACAAAAAGAACATAACCTCTGGCAGAAAAGCCAGAAATCACAATACATTAAGCTCATGCTGTGCCTCCCTTACTGCAGTTAAGAACATGGTCATCTACATTAAGTACCTTATTAGGAGACATACTAACACAACCAGCGTTTGGACTCTTTGTGGTCTTTAAAAAGTACCTGGCTCAGCTAGATGCACTTAAACATTCTCATTCTCAAGTTTTACATTAAATAGTGTTAGATAATTTATAGGTACTAAGCCAAATGAAAGTGCCTTCAGCTAGGCAGGAAGAAAGTAATACTGTATAAAGTCATCTTAACTCACATTACAAATGCATGTAAGGCTATTGTTAAAACCACATAAAGCTATTGTTTTGTGTTAACAGAACAGGATAACCACGGACATTCCAGAGTTTTCTGTGTTCCTTAAGATCAGCTATGTGCATTCATTTGTTTTCAGTTATCATGGGTCTTGTTTTTCTTTAATAACTATTTGCCTCTTAGAAATGGCAAGGTATTTGTAATTGATGCATGATTTCTATCCAACACAGAACTCCACATTCTACTGTAGCTCAACTACAACTATTTGTGGAACAGTAATTAGCAAATAATGGAGATGGGCATTTGGAAAGGCACACCTTTCATGATCAGCATTAGTTACTACGTCAGCATAAAATTCCTTCAGAAATCACAGTTCTCAGCAAATCATGGTTTCATATTAACAGCCATGCAGTGCCAATTCATGACTTCAGAATTACCACTGAGAGACTGAAGTTCCAGCATTTTGTTTTAGGATTTCTGCAGCCAATTATTGTAGTTCAGAAAAATAACTCTACGTTTACTCACATATATCTAAATCTTTCAGAAATTTCTCAGGTAACTATTGAGAAAAGTATTAGGTGGGTAAATTTTAGTCCCCTCCTGAATGAAAGCCCCACAGAATATACAGGCGACTATTTTCAAATTTTTATAATCTACATCAAGACAGTTATCTTGCTTACCAAAAAGACAACACATGCTGTTCATGTTTTTGGAAACGCTCATCCTCCTGCATACAAATGAAAAGAGAAGGAAAAGAGACTTACATGGACAAGTTAGGAGATGGAACCCTACTATCATCAGCTAGGTTCCCAAGGTGGCTCAGCGTTGAAGTCGAACTGTTCTCTATAAAGCACTTCTCCTAAGCCCTCTGGATAGTTGTAAACTTGATCAGAGATTTTGCCCTGTGGGAGAAAATGCATACAAAAATAATGTCACAGCCAGAACAAAATAAACGCTTTATCTTAAAACAGGGAATAAATGCCTTTTCAGTAGTGCTTGTAAGGCTTGCAACATCCCACCAGGAAGCTTTATAATTACATAAAATGCCTTAAGTTTCAAGAGTGAATGTAAATGGAGACAGATCAAGTCAGATGTATGAAGAACTGCTAAAACATGTGAATTAGGCACAAGAAACTGCTTGTTTGTACTTCTATTTCATACTTTGAACTAGAAGACTTTCAAAACTAAATGCAAAGAGCTCTACATGATCCTGCTTTTGGGTAGTATGCCTCAATACTGGTCTACCCTCCCAGAAGCAATCTTAACCCCGTAACCACTTAGATTTCTGCCCCCCCTCCTCACTTCCATTTCTATTTTAGAATTCCTTTGCTATGTTTTCTTCCTCTGCTGTGAATGAACATGGCATGTGGGTGAAAATTAGTGCTTTATATAGTGAAACTGAACACCAGACACAAATCCAGAGATGAACAAGACAGTAAAGAGAAACTTATGCTTGCCTTCAGGAATGAGGAAACATTTCAGCTGACCCTTAAAGGCTATTACACACAACATCAAAGCAGCACTTTAAAATACAAGGCTAGCTTACTCAAATTAAGCTAAAACAATCACACTAAACAGTACAATGAACATAAAAAAAGGCAATCAAAGAAACAATAACTAGCCCTGCTGAGAAGTTAATTCCTTCTAAATGGAACTGTCATTTTCACGGAATTAAATACAGTACAGAACTGGTCATGTGTAAACCCAACATACAAAGTTTCTAAAAATTCACCGTGGTCTGTGACATGAAGTGTGGAATGTACCAACCAACTGTAAAAATAAAATCTTTGCTGCTCATTATTTAAATGAGACTACATGTACTGATTACCAAAACCTGGCTTCTGGGAGCCTCCTAACCCAAATGATCATCTTCAACTGTATTACAGTTAAGCAAACTGCTGAGGTGTATCTGTCCAGTTATTCCTGTTATTAGAAAACCACACTAGTATAGTCTATACAGTACTGCGAGCTACAGAGAGTGAATACAACTTGAGGGTAACCATTTCACAGCAATTCCACCAAGTGATCTCTTCAGCTTCACCACAAAATTAGAATTTGTTAGCATATAACATTAAAAATAAACATCAGCATTTCAATTAAGATATTAAGGAATTTTGCCAGCTAGAATTAATGTACGTGCAGTGTATCTAATCTTATCCCTTTCTTCCACTAAAGCAAGGCAACAGTAACATTTAGTTCTCGGAGCATGCACACAACGGGCAACCTTCTCCTTGTCTAAAATTAAGTAGTAGCTCCACTATTTACTAGTGCTGCTCAGATTGTATTCAAGAACTCACGTAATTCATGATCACTGGAAGATTTAAGTTTAGCTTCCCAGCAAAAGACAACACAAACCCCAGGTGTTTCTAGGGAGAGTATGACTTCTAGTGCTAAACTTAAAAAGCCCTGCTTCATCCAAGTATCGCCTCCAGTACTATTCCAATAAATATTCTCACATGTCCCAAGAAGGAAGAGCAGACCGAAAGTTTCCATGGAGCTGGAATGAAAACCCATCATTTTCTGTGGCAACAGTCAACTATAAGGTGTGCTGAGTTCCAAGTGCCCCTCAGCATTTCTTTTAAATGAGAATTACTTATCTGAAGGATCTACACAAATGTCTAGAAAACAGCCTGACTGCCCTCTTCTGCACACGCTTGCCAATATTAAATATCCAGGGGGGAAACAGTACAATTGGAGCCTTTCAAACCATAGTAATTCCACTCTGCTTTAACCAGCGCAGAGAGTCATTTGCTGTACCGTGGCAGAGCAGGACTACCATTTTAAGCAGCAGAAGTGTATGAGATGTCCATAACCCAGATGGGCAAATGCAGTTTTAGAAAAAATGTGCATGTGATCAGCTACAATTAAGTGTTCCTTGCTTAATGGTCTTAAAGTAGGCATAAAGGCTTCTTTGCTAAAGAGCAAGCTTTGAGTTGCAGGAATAATCAACAAGGCAGCTTTGCCTTTTAATATTCAAGTGACACCACATATATGTATTTGGCTATCATCTGTTATTATCTCTACTAGCAGGTGCCTCAAGTTTGACTGCAGCTTGACCAGCAATGCTTGTGCTTGATACTTCAGTAGTAATATTCACCTGAGGAACAAAATAACCCCCCCATCTGTCCACAGCTCATAGCTTTGCCAGAATAACTGCATCCATGGGGCAAGCCCTATTAGGGCCAGCAGGACAGCTGGGGACAGGCTTTTTCCAGCTCATCAGCCTGGCCCCCTTAGCTCCCCACATCCAATAAAAACAGGCCTACCAAACCAAATGCTGATTCATTTTCTTTAAAAAAAATATTCACTCTTTCTTAAAAAGACCCTTTAGTGACCTGAGCTAAAACATCCATGAACCAAACCCTAAAAATTTAGCAATACAATGACCTTGCACATTTACACCAACCAAAAGACTCTGAGGCACCAAAGTTACTTTGGTCCACAAGAACCCAGCTGGTCTTCCTGTTACAACAGGCCTTTTCCAGACCGGGGCCAGGGGGAGAGCAGGCCCTGGAGGGAGTGCAGGTCCCCAAGGAATTCTCCTTTCAACCACACTCCTGCACTACATCAACAGCATTTGGAACCGAAACTTGCCATTATACCCAAATTAGTCCATTACACAATTAAGGCTCTGTTTCAGGAAGGAACAGTATTAAATCCCTTCCAGAGCACACTGTCTCTCCTTTAATTGGAGAGATGGAGTCATTTCCAGACTGTCCAGCCCAGCATTGCTGTGAACACGCACCTGCAGCAGCCTTCCAGCACAGGGAGCAGAGAGGTACAAGCTGCTTGCCTGGGGACACGCTGCAGTTCTGGAAGGCAGCAAGCCTGCCTCTTGCCTCCAGTAAAACTGTCCCCACGTGAGAAAGGTTCCCATCTGCTGTTCACCACCATCCTCCATCCAAAGTCTTGTGAAGACCCCTCTCTTTCTGGGGTTTAGCAATCGTCCCCCGGTGCGGGGTGGGAGGCGGGGGGCTGGCCAGCAGGAGGGCTGGCTTCAGGGAGCTCGACCCACGGCAGCCGGGAAGGGAGCTCACCACTGCCTGAAGCACACGGGGAGAGGGGGCTGCCTGCCGTGTCGCAAGCATCAGCCACAGCGGCAGCAGCATTGTTCACACGGTGACAGGAAGGAAAGAACTGGACTGGACCAGTCCAGACTGGAACAAACCCCTCCTACTATCACCACCAAGAGCCAAGATTTACCTGTTTGCCCAGAAAGCTAGGGCAGACTTTTCAGAGGTAGTCTCTGATGGTACCTACCTCATTTTTGGGGTGCTTGGCAAGAGAGGAGATCCTTTCTATACATTACGCTGTGCGTCATTCAGCCTGTAATGTGAGCCTGGGCCAACAGGTCATCTGTATGCGCATTTCTAGTCTGAAGGTGACCACCTTTGGTCAAATGAATCCCAGCTCCTGTGTCTGAATGTCAGAATTCTTAAGTATTTATGGATATCATTTAAACCAAGCAAAGCTACTGTTCCAATTACAGTATTTAATAATGCAGTACTGCTGATCTTATCTTCTTGTCACTGCATTCCCTGTCAGGAATGCAGGAATGTGCTTCCTTCATGGTCATACTCTGAAGACAGGGTAATAAATATTTGGGAAGCACTAAGACACTGTAGCATTCAAGTCCCACAAAACAAAGCTAAGAAAATAACCTTTATTTTTCAGGCTAGGGATTTACTATGGGGAAGTAAATAAGGCCATATATTGAACAGTGAGGATTAGGCAAAGTAAGCCTCAAAATCCTTCCTGTATACTCAGTGAGGCAAGAAAAAGACAGTTCCCACATCTTTTGTAAATGAAGAGACAACATAAGAAAATCATGCAATTAAAGACAACAGTGTAATAGACGCAACTGAAGCTAATTTTAGATTTAGCAAAAAACTCTTAACACTTGTAAACATTCCATTTGCTATCCTATCCAAAACTTCCATGTTGTACACATGCAGGTTTTCAACATTTTGCAAACCTTGCTTCTTTCCAGTTCTCAGCACTGAGAAATTTCTTCTTTCATAGGTGCCATCCTTTGTTTATGTGTAACAGATGCCCAGGTAACAGCTCATTTTAAAGGGAGGCCTAAAGGAAAACTGCACCAAACTGGTTATTAAAAATTGTGTCAGACCTACATGCCTGCCCAGCTGCCTTTTCTTTCTTTTTCCTTAGAAAGCCCCAGAATATTTTCCTACCATGAAATCAGCAAAGTGATGAAATCCTCAGAAGTAGCACACATCCTTTATCTGTTATGCAAAAAGGCTTTATATTCTTATTTGGGAGTCTACACAAGGCACCCTCTATATCTGTTTATTCCCTGTTGGCTAAAATACTAGTTCACAAGAATTGTAAATCCTGTTCTCTTCATTCAAAAATTGAGTATCACTTTCTTCCCGGTGGGTTTCCCAGTCACTTAAGGATTTCAATCATGTGAATCCTTCAACTATATTTCACTAAAAATGGTTATGTCAGATAACTTCCTACTAGTGATCATTTCTAATATTTCTTAGTTATTACTGTCTTCTCACACTGTATGCAAACTTACTATTTTTGTTCTTCATATATCCTGTTTGCTTGTTACAGAGTACCTGATTTGTGAATTTCATGTCTAAGTGTCTGTACCAGTATGACTCCCTTGACAACTTTTTCTTCATCTGTGACCTTCAGAGCATGGCTAACTTCAAGCCGCCCAGAAAACTGATTTTTCTCTTACAACCAAGAAAGAAATTGCATCTGCTGCAAGTCCACTCCCACTCTGTGATATGGTCTGATGCTACATCATGACCCAGCAATGCTTCCATGTGGCCAGGAAGGCCAATGGTATCCTGGGGTGCATTAAGAAGAGTGTGGCCAGCAGGTCAAGGGAGGTTCTCCTTCCCCTCTGCTCTGCCCTGATAAGAGGGCAGAGCAGTGTCAAGTTCTGGGCTCCCTACTTCAAAAGGGACAAGGAACTACTGGAGAGAGTCCAGTGGAGGGCTACAAGAATTAAGGGATTGGAACACCCCTCTTACGATTAAGAGCTGAAAGACCTGGCTGAAGCTGTTTAGCCTGGAGAAGACTGAGAGGGGATCTTATCAATGCTTATCAATATTTCAAGGGCAACTGACAAGAGAATGGGGCCAGTCTCTTTTCAGTCGTGCCAAGCAACAGGACAAGGGGCAACAGTCACAAACTGGAACACAGGCAATTCCATCTGAATGTAAGGGAAAACTTCTTCAGAGGGTAACAGAGCCCTGGAACAGGTTGCTTAGAGAGGTTGTGGATTCTTTTCTGGAGATATTCAAAACTCACCTGGATGCCATCCTGTGCAACCTAATCTAGGTGAACCTGCTTTAGCAGAAGGGTTGGACTAGATGAGCTCCAGAGGTCACTACCAGCCCCTACCAGTCTGTGATTCTGTCATACATGAAACATGTCATACTACCCCTCAGGCCAGTGACTCGCTTTCTGCATCTTCCATCTTCTTTCTTATTGCTTTTGGAGTTAGACATTGCTGAGAAGGTCCTGCCCTGTTTTTGTCTCCAACCTTTAGAGAACCTGAAACCTCTAAATGTACGTCTTCTACAGCCACATCATTTCTGTCAGTGCTGACTAGGACTGGTCTAAACAGGCTTTGTCTATTAACCTAAATGTCAGTAAGTAATGGATTAAAAAAAAAAAAAAAATCGAAAACTGTTGATATAGGCAGAGCCATTTTATCACTGCATATACATACGTAGCTGTTTTGCTCTGTAAATGAGAAGTGGAAGAATAGGGCAACACTCTAATTCAAGCCCAACTACGGCTGTTGAACTGCTAGCACCCTGACAGAACATGGGAAACTCCACTACCCCTCTGTTCCCTCCCTCCCTCTCAACATCTTTTCCATCTACCTCGACTAACTTGCTAACACAGTCAAAATTCTGTCTTTGTTATGAGCACATACGGCATTCTCTAACACTGCCAAAAACCCCACAGTTGCAAGCGTATGTACACAACTGCATGATCCTAATCCTACAGTTAATCTACACATCTTGATTGCTACACCTTTATATCAGGGTATCAGTAGAAAGCTCACCTTCAAATTAATCTCCGCATCTAAAGGCTTCAAGAGAGCCAAATGAAATTAAAAGAACGTGAGATTTTGAATTACCAACCCAGCAGTATCACTGTGTAACTGCCCGTTTTCATACATACAGAATAGGAGCACAATCCCATCAGTCCCAGTGTTGCCTACCAACATGAATTTCCCCTTTCAGTAAATCTTATCACCACCTACGAATATAACAAGAATTGAACACAGTTTTGAGGCTTAGTTTCAGCAGAGCTAGCAAGAAATACTGCTTCCAAATCATGTTGACCGATGTGTATCCAATGACGGGTGTTGTTCCTGGGTGTTTGTGCAAGCTCTACATCCTCCATCATAATGGTTCAGTCAAGACTGCACACAGAGAGCTTTTAGGGTTTATTTCTTAGAATGAAGGTTAATATATTGCCTTCTGTTGAAGTGAAAATCCAGGAAGTTCTAGCCCATGTCAAAGGCCCACAATGTTTAAACGAAGGGAGAGTAAAGGAAGGAATAAAGTCCAATTGGAAGACAGATTTCTTCATCTCTATCCTAGAATTTTATATGATGTACTGTGCGTTGGGATGACACCTTCTTAGGACATTTTGGTCAGTGAATCTCTCTATATTTAAAAAAACCCATCCTTTCTCATTTTGAACAGAGTGGTGGTACAAAATGGAAGAAGAACCCTTGAGATTTCCCAGTTTGCACTGCCAGTATCAGATTATTTTATGATAAGGTTGTCAATAACATTGAGTTGCAAGTTTTGGTTTTATGGGTGCTTCACATGGCTAGTGGCCAAAGAATCACACAGCTCTAAGTATAAAAGAATGATGAATACTAAGAAAGGGGGGACCTACTAGTTCTTGATTTGGACCATGTGGAAAATGTTCCTCTCTCTCTTTTTCAAAGAGAGGCCTAAGAGGCCAGAACCAGATGAAATACTTACTTGTGACTGAAGTCCTCCAATTTTTCCATTTCTGTGAGGCATTCAGCCCCTTCTCTGCTAAGGAGAAGCCCAAAGTCCATCCTTCAGCAGGTAGCCCTGACCACCCACAAAAAGAAATCTGAAGATGTGCATCAACTCAGATACTTGATGGAGTCCTTCACCCTCCAAACCTGAAGTCAGATATTAATACAATTCCAAGGAGTTGAAAAGAGAAAAAGGCTATCGAGGAGAAAAAAAAATAAATTAATAAATGGTAAGTAGGTGGACTAAAAGGCCAATGTAAGGGGAGCCAGCTATGTTCAGTGTTTGCTTTTGAACTCAATGTAACTATGTCTGCCTGGCAAATATTCAACCCAGGCTAGCAGGGTTGCTAGTATATGAGAAAACAGCTCAGCTGCATGCAACTGGAAGCCACAAACATCAATACTTCCCTCTAAACAAGTGCAGAGTGGGAAGATGCACGGAAAATAATTTCCAATTCCTAAGTTTTACATGCATACCACCACCTGATGATGAAATCCTGAAGTCCCAAAAACTAAGAAAACCTCATTGACCATGGAGGTAAATAAAAGTTTTGTCTGTGGTTTTAATAGCTGGGCTCTTATTAACTTACTAATGGAATTCAATCAACAGTCAAGAAGGCAAAGCAGAAGTGAGTAGAAAATGCTGTCTGTGTTGCTGGAGCTCTCACCGTTCTCTCATGAAGACACCTAGTTTTCATTTGTGGATCCACAAAGTGCACTGCTGCTAACAGGGGAACAGAAGCATTAACTGAGTTCAGGAAAGGGAACTGAGAGACCATACAATAAAGTTGTCTTTTCTGAAATGCTGCAGGGATCAGAGCCTAAAAGATGAGAGAAATGATTAAAAGAAAACCACTGATCATAAGGAAATAAAAATAAAATTGTAGAGACAGTTCCCACTCTACCAAATCACAAAATATTTTATTAATTTTAACATCAATTTTATCAGTCCAGCCCACAGAGACAAAACTTTAAAGGTGCTCACAAAAACATTCCATCTACATGGGTTTAGAAAGACCTTGGAAGAACCTACATATGCATCTCATACAGGCAGAAACCCTCCCCTCACCCCCTAATCATATAAATAGGTATGCCAAAAATGGCATGTGCTTATGAGGATTCAAAGAAAAGGATGTACATTTTTTATAGACAACACAAAAAAAAAAGGGCAAATAACAAAATACACCCAAAGCTAATCAAAACAGATGCCTTGGAAGATAGAAATCTGAGGGAATAAAGATTGAAAAATTTGTGCTTCTACACATAAGCATAACTTCAGCTGATATAGAAAGAAACTTTCTGTCTGAGCTGAAGCTCTTTCAATAATCAACATTGTAATGATGATGGTCAATGACCAAATACACTGCTATACACACTTCTTGTCTGACTCGGTAAGGCAGATCCCACACACCATGGCAGAAAACATCTTGTACCGCTGCAGATTAAACCCCATGTTTTTAATACGATTATATGGGCTGACACAGAGAACTTATCAGAACAGGGGTTCCTGGACAAACTGCAAGTTATATCTGAAAGATAATTATTTTTTTTTGCATTAGTATCAGATGCATATAATATCAATTAGCTGCAAAACCATGTTTATACAATAATTTTGTATGAAATATTTAAACATTTAGAATTTAATGAAATAAATGATTTATTAAATTAAACTAATTTTGAAACTTGTCAAAAGAATTATTGCTAGGTCTGATCTTGCAACTTTTACACATGTTGAAAATCCACATAATGTTAAAGTAAGCTGTGCAATGTAGGACACAGCCACATAGACAGATCCATGTGAATCTAAACAGATTTTCCCAGAGCATTAACTTTAAATATTTTTCCCTTACTTCTTTAAGAAATATGAGAAAAATCCCCATTTTACTACAAAATCAGACTTAAGCATGATTAGGAACCCATCAAGTGCCATGAGCATCTAAAATTTTAACAACATTCGTTTAGTATTGCCAAACATGTGCAATCTGTATGCGTCTAGAATGTTATTTGTGCAAAAACATGCAGACCTACTCTGCTTTCTTATGCATGTCCACACTGTCTTCGGTGACGGTTTGGTGGTAGTCACTTAGGGCAGAATCCAGCCTACGTTTACCTTCTTGGTATGTAAAAGACAAGAATTATTAACTACTATTTGTTAAAAAGCCCAACTGCAGAATGTTTTATTAGAAAAAATAAACATTTTAAGTTACTGGTAGAAAATATTAGTGCAATTGTTTTGACTGCCTTACTTTCACACAGTAGATTTTAAAAATGTATTGTCACTTGTGAAAAGAACCTAAGACACTTCAGAAGCAGTTACGTAGCTGCCAAATAAAGAATAAAAAAATGAGGAGCGGATTCTGTGGCATGATATAACCACTGCACTTACTTTGCATAGCTCTCAATGCTTAGTGCCTTTTAATGCTCCAGAAAACGAAATCCAAGACTTGTAAACTAATTACTGTCCTTTCCATACAAAAATATATCACTTGTATGATTTTCAACAGGCGAACTGTTGACTAAATAGAGCACATTTTCACATTCAGCTATATCCTAGATGACATTTGGATCAACTTCTTTCTTTGAAGAACCATTTTTGGTAGTCCGAGTTGGTACACGGTCGTAACAATGGTGCTGGGTTACCATTGTAAGCATTTGACTCCGCTTGTACACACTTCTGGGTTTCTGGATGAAACAAGGTACCACCCTGCAAAAGACAGAAATAATTTCTGCTTTTCAGGTCTTAAAAATTGGAGGCATATCACCGTGTTTTAAAAGTAAAGGAAGATGTTAGTAACAAATAAATATCACCCCTACCTGAGAGCACAGGGCTATGCAGTGCAGCCAAAATGCCTAACTTGAGGATCTCTGAAACTTTATCAAAAGACTTTGCTTTTAAACTTATATTAAGATTGCTTTAGAAAGATTTGTGGATTGAAATCTAAGCCTGTTAAAGGATGTGCTAACTTCACCCACTTTCATTTTGTTTCTGCACCAGAACTAGGGCAAAGAAAACCAAAGCCAGATGAGTACAGGCATTACTCAAATTCACCAATTTATTGTACATTTTGTAAGTAAAATGCAAATCTTGTTAGTTAAGGGTAGATGTTGGCTATATTTTTAGAAAAAAAATTCCCCCTCTCTTCACAGAAAGAGGAAATTTCACTCTTTTTAATGAAAAAGGCAGAAATATCTAAGCATGCCCTTTGCCTGCAGATGTGCATGGAGTTAGCTTGCTTTGCTGGAGGACAGCACAGCTGCCTCAGATGTGTAAGGTTGACAGGCCTCCACAGTCAGATTCCCTAAAGAACACATTTTGATGCCTCAGGTTCTCCTGTTATGGAAGCCTGAGAACATTTAGTCTCCAGTTCACATCGCTTGCTCCAATCTGGGCACACTGTCAACTAGAATAGCAAGCTGCAAAAATGCAGCATAGCCAGCTATGGAGAACAGCCCTGCTCTGAGACCACTGCATTGGCTCAGGTGACATTCCCACACATAACCATTTCCAAAGCCTCTGTCAGCTTCAAAAGGAAAATGACAACACATTGTTTCTAAGCATAACCCTCACTCCTTTGGAAGTCTGCTCCATAAGGGAGCATTGATTAGTTGTCTCAAACATCGCCCCAATAGGGGAAAAGTATTTCTTTTAAAGAGACTGAGCAGGAGTTGCTTATTTCAACATAGCTGACCACAAATGAGTATCTTTGGCACCATTGACTGACTACCAGCCAGTCTGGAAACCCAATGGGAAATGGAGATCGACAATACCAACACATTTTGGGCACACTAGATGGATTGCTCCTTCTTTTTAACCCAAGAAGAAAATCTGTCTCTTGTTCCACTTTTATGAGGGAGCAAGCAACCCAGACACACCCACGAAAGCAAAGCGGATGTGAATTTTAATATAATTTGGTCAGGATGTGTATGTTATTCTTGATTATATTATCTTGAGGATTTATCTGTAAGAGTGAAGAGGGACCAATTCCACACACATACCCCTTGACCCAGTTAGAAAGAACTGTGTGCCAAACCTTTAATTTGAGCCACTGTTGGGTTTGTGGAGGACCTCCAGAGTCATCAAGCTGGTTGTGGATCTCTACACCCCTCACTCCAATGCAAATCAAAAACAACTATAGTGAAACTGATAACTCCAGCTGGAATGATGATGTAACATGGCCAATTCAATTTCCTTATGGGGGTAGATATTGCTTAAACCCAACCCAGGAGGGAGAGGTCAATGTGGGGAAAAGCAGGTTTCAATGGACACTCACATTTAAGTTGGTTAATATGGTTACTGAAAATAGGGGTGTTTACATATGGATGTGGCTTGACAAAACTGGACAAAACAAAGGGTTTAAGGCATACTGGTCAATCAGAAATGAAACCTTGGTTCTCTGATGGTCTGAAAACTGCATTTACAGTCAAACTTGAGTGGAAAAACAACACTGGCACCTGGTATTGTACTGGCCACACAAACAACCACCCAAGCACCTTTTTCAGCCCTCTGGGAAATGAGAACACAGTTTATTTCCAGTTCCCAAAGGTCAGAGCTGGACTATTTGCTGACAGGGCCAAAGCCAAAAAAGGCCATTATTGGATTTGCGGACACACCGCCTACAAACAACTACCAGCAAACTGGTCAGGGATTTGTTATGTCTATTTGTATCTATTTTTCTTTCTTCCAGAGGCAGGTGGTCAACTGGGAATAAAACTATATGATAATTTAAGGAACAAAAGGATGGCCTGCAACAAGCGATCTGCTGATCAAGCCACACATGCACCTATTTTCCTACTGCGTATGCAGACCCTGACCAGTGAAGACAGTGTAGTGAGGAGCTGCCGCATTGACTATGAAGGCTTCAATTCATGCATATACTCCTCTGTTGGTTTATTTTGGGGCACTTACTGCACTAGCTATTGTTGTAATTTTTCTGTTAATATGTATCTGTTGGCCTTGCGATTGCCATTGTGGACAACCATCTCCTTCTCCTAACCCACCAGAGCCAAGGGTAGAACCTCAAACGTTAGTCTAAGAAATGTTTAGTAAAGTTAGTTGAATTTAGTATGTTATAGTTAAAAGTTATGTGTTAAAGAGTTTTATATGTTAAATGGTTAAGAACGTTAAACCGTTATGTAAGTTGACTTGTTCATTCTGAAAGATTGCTCACACTGCTTCTTTTTTTTCCTTTCTTTTCTTCTCTCTCTTTTTTTCTCTCTCTCTCTCTTCCACTTTGCTTTCACAACCTTTTTGTATCTTCTGTTTACCCCCCATGAGAGACTGATATGTGATGGGGTGGATGCAAGGGACTATTGATTAGTTGTCTCAAACATCGCCCCAATAGAGGAAAAATATTTCTTTTAAGGAGACTGAGCAGGGGTTGCTTATTTCAACACTGCTGGCCACAAAAGAATATCTTTGGCACCATCGGCTGACTACCACAGAAAATGCCGTGAAAGGAGAAACCTGGTTAACGACTCCCTCCTACCTTCCCCATTCCTCAAACTGCACATGAGCCTGGGGTCCTCTCTTTTGGAGACCACCCAAAGACCCCTGAGTAACTGTACTGGGCATGTGCATCAGCCAAAGGAGTGATGTAACACGGGGGCAAGGCAATGCAAAGCATCGCCTGAAAGAAGAGGGGAGATGAACAATAAATGACGGATATGCAGACCAGGAGACAGTAGCTTCTCTGAGAGAGTCCAGCCAAGGGGATGCTGTTGGAACATGCGGGTAGTATGCTATTCTATCCCCCTTCTTCTTCTTTCCAAGTTTGCTTTCTTCTTCCCTTCTCTTTCATTAAGTTGTAAGAGCACTAATAAAGTGTCTTTGGCTGCCAAGTGACATCTGACCTTGTTTGTGTCTTAATTTCACCCAGTAGGAGTCCTTGGTTGTACTGGGGACCATATTGGACCTTAACATGCTCCTTCCATGGTCAGAAGTGTTGCACTAACTGCAACTCAAGCCACAGACCTGATGCATGCTTTCTCACAGGCTTGCTGACAAATTAACTGCTGAATGATTTTCCCATTTCTGTCATGATAATTGAAGCTTTTGAATGGACTAATCAATATCCGCTTCACTCATTTCTGACTCGATGTCAGTAAGAACTTAATTCTTGCCAGGCTGCTGGGAAGGCTGTTCAAATCTTTTGATTATGCTACATCCATAAGGACAGCTTTTGCAGTGTCTAACACTTCCCAGCACAAAGCAAGAGAAATATGGCACTGACACCTCACCCATCACTTGCCATGAAAGATGGGGACCAGTGATTTTGATTTAATACAATAGAAGAGGAGGAACTGGAGCAGAGCAGTACATTCAACTCACACACAGGCAAAAAGTGATCATGAGAAAGAAAGAAGATTTAAAATGATTTATAAAGTTTCAGATGCTAAGAGTTAATGGTTAGGAGTGCAGTGCAAATAAATGCATTTCAAAACTGTGTTTTCTCAATTACTTCCTGAAGTGACTCGGTGTCATTCCATATATGACATTTTAGCAATTAATGCACATGAACTTGAAAAATTGTGTTAAAAGTCAGCATTAAGTATGAAACACCATTTATAAAGTCAGCTTTTTAAATATTTTGCTTTACTCATCTGGACTAGGTTTTTCATATTTTTCTTTAGAATTTACTCTGCCACCTATCACTGGTGGTAGTATCTAAGCATGAAATTTGTCAACCACAGAGCATGTAGAGTTCGGATGCATTATGCAGATACACTATGTAAATATACCATTTTGATCTATCATGTGACCTTTTCCCTTAGTCAAATAATAACACTCCAGAACCAGACCAAGGCAGTAATTTTTCAACCAATTTTGTCTCAGGCATTCAGAAACTCCTTTAAAGATTAAAAACTCCCTTTGGGAGTAGGCATTAAGGTTAAAGAAGAGAGGTGCAGATTTGCTGAGTCCCCACAGCCAGTAAGATACGTCCCATGTAGGGGCAGGAGTAGGGCAAAAGGTAATTTCTGATGGTGCATCAAATTACCTAGCTACACATTACATTGCAGAAAAATCTCCGAAGCACTTCTGGTGTTCACAGACAGGGTCACGAGGGATAAGAGATGGTTTGCAGAGGCGAAACAGCAGCTGCTCAAAAGCAGGGAAGAGTGTAAAGTAGTGGTAGTACATGAAGTATCACGAATATGGCGGTATAAATACTGAGAACTAAAAGAAGTCAATGAAAGGAGAGCAGAAGTCGGCCAGCCATGAGACTGACTGGGGAAGAGGCATAGAGAGGCATCTGAGTTTTCAGAAGACGACAGTAGGGGTGAAATGTGAGAGAAAACTGAGCAGCCTGCAAAAAGCACTAGATATCGACAACTCTGCCAACCTTACTGGCTCCTCTGAGGGGAAGAAGGGTACTTTCCTTCCTCTCATCTTCCCGTTCTTTAAGACTGGCATACTCATCACCTGTGCACTGCTGATACCCTGGTTCTGAGTTCAGATACTACAAGCCAAGTGTCCTGGTTTGAGTGAGAATGGAACTGGTTCTGTTCAGTGATTTTGAAGTTAGCAGCCTGTTTTCACAGACAGTGTCTGCTGCTGGCAGTGATAACACCCCATGGTTAGAGTGAGATACCAAGGATTGGTGTGCAGACCAAGGCCACTGCTGGATCTTGTGTACCACACTGGGGGTGCAGGAAAGTGAAAGGCTGCACATGCAGGGAGGAGTGGACAGGGCAGGTGACCCCAAACTGACCAGCAAGGGATTCCATCCCATATACATCACATTCCGTATAAAGCAGAGGGTTCTGGAGGGTCTATAGCTCTCTCTAAGGGCTCCTGGGCTTTTCTCCCCTCTGGACCACTTTGCTTGGCTTGGCTCCGGTCCTCTTTCAGTTCCTTCCTCGGAGCATCCCAGAAGGACTCTCTCTGTCCTGCCTTCAATCCCAATTGGTGTGTTCCTGAATCCAGTACCAGAATCCAGCTCCTGAACACAGCTCCCATCTGCTGCAGGGCCCAGTCTGGGACCCCCCAGTGCCTGCTCCACAGCATCAGTGGTGACAGTGATGTAATTACCATCGGGGGGGTGGGTTCGATACTGGTTCTGTATATATTTGTGTATGTTCCATTGTTATTATTATTATTTTCATTTTCATTGAAGTTGTTCTACTTTCCTTTTCTAATCACTAAATCTCTCTCCCTTATTCCCTTTCTCTTCCCTTTTAGGGAGGGAAGGGGGTTAACAGAGAGCATCTGTTACAGGCTAAGGGGCCACCCTGACCTTAAACCGTGACACCAAGATAACATACTTCTCCCAGAGACCTATGCCAGTACTGTGGCCCGCATGACATGTAGGCAGTAAAATAAAAAGGAAAAACCCTCAACAACTTGACTTCCCCCACTTCCAAAACAACTGAAACCCCAAACCAAGAAGGCACACTTACCTCTCTCCAAACAAACTTCTGGTTTTCAGGAATACTGTGGATGTTTTCTTGACAGAAGTACATTGTCAAGTAGTCAGTCCCTGAATCAACTGCTGCACAGACTTCTGGCTGTCGGGTGTTGTAACGTATTTCGTTACGAGATGTGTACTCAAAAAACTACAAACACAAGAGAAGAAACAAAGGACAACAGTCATTTCATATGTGCAACAGAAAGTATTTATAGGGATGATATACTAAAGTTGCTATTGTAAAGAGAAATTCTTCCAAAAATATTTAAGGAGCCTTAACCACTGCCATTTGCTTACTATTTTAATGAAAATCAATCTCACCACAGCACTGCTTTACTCTGGTAGCACTTAAAATGTATGAAGTGCTGAATAAATGCCCTGTAATACAGACATTCCAGCATTAAAGAACTTTAAAAATTTGACTGTAATATTCTACTTTCCTATTGGACAAAAATCAGTTTATTGCCTGACAGCATGCCTTTGTAATTCAGTTGTCACAAAATAATGTTAGTTTTAATTAAGGAGTTGTTCACTGCATAGTTCAAATCAGTTTGGTCTGAGTTCATTTCCAGTTACAAAGTACTCTGGCTGTAAAGTGATAAGCATTTTATTATATAACATTTTAAGGTATTATTTGAAGGTAATCAGCTACAGCTGATTTTAAATATGAACAGAACTTTAATAAAGACAATTTACCGTCTTTGCTTGTTGTATAAGATTCTACAGAGATGTTCTGAACACGATCTAAACCATCTTGGCTCCTGTAACAACTGTGGTTGAAGACATCCTTAAAATTTTTATATTTATCATTAAGATTTGCCAAATTTGGGACTTCATTAAAGAGCATCAGAATTTGAGATCTGTTTGTATTTAGCCTGCTTATAAATAATTTAGACAACCATAGTGCATGGATGTGTGTTTAGATCTGATTTAGATTATACTCAGTAAAGTTTTATACACGTCAGAAAATTGCCTGTTATCAATAGTATAGCTGCATTAGTGGAAACCAATAAAAGGATGAGGGAGAGTAGGAATCCTCTTTTGTTTTCTTTTAGCCCTGGAGAAAAGAGGCTGTAAGACCATGTGAAGGGAGCTGTACCAATTCAGCAACGTATATACTTGAACTTACCACAAAACCATCCTTCGCAACCACCAAGGCAAATAAACCTTGAAAGAGAAACTGGACCGTGTGATTACAAAGTCTGCAGTCATCCATTTCCAGGTGTAGGACTCGGATCTAGACTACATTGATAGTAGATGTTTCGTGAAACCTACCCCACCTTTTATCAACATCAGCAATTTCACTTCCAAGGTGGCTGCCACAAAGGTACAGAAACCAACGTTGCCCACTGTGTCAGCTTGTGGAGCCCCATGGCTTTTCTCTGGGCAGTGATGCAAGTGACCCCCCCCTAGAACTAACCTGTTCTCCATCACTCCTTTGTGGTAAGTTTCAAAGGCAATTAAGTGTTTCAAGAAAGCAACTTTAAGTTTGAAGTCTTCCTCCTGATGTAACAACCAGAAGACTGTGATTTTTGTAACTATTTCCCCCTCACCCCTCCCCTAATAGGCAGGTCTATTTACTGGCCTTCAGGTTTTAGTTCCCAGGTTTAGTATCCACTTGGCACATAGAAAGCCTTCTACTTCAGGCACCACAGTGACCTGGAACAACACACATTTTAATCCTATGACTCATGAATAAAGAAAAAGCTTAACTCCCTTTCTTCTGTGTCTGAATGGACACTTATGTGCAGCTGCCACTTTTAGGAGGCCACATTTAAAGCCTTGCTCATTAGTAGATTTATAAGATACAAAAAACTTTTTTAGCAGTTTGTATTCAGTGTCAGTGAAAGCCTGCAAGCTGCTGATTATACCTGATGTATAGAGAGTAGATGGAACAGGTACCAGGTCAGAGTGCTCCTTACTACTGACATCTTTCTTGAATGGCCTCTCAAGGACTTGCATTGGATTTTGGAGGAAAAGAGCAAGTAAAACTGCTAATTTCTGGATAACATTAAGAATTGGGGCTATGACATTAGCAACCAAGCACTCCTGCCTTCTTGCCCATGAACATTATACACCTCTTTATACTTTTTCAAAAGGAATAAATACTTCAGACTTTTTCAAGCTCCAGTAATACAGGAGGTAAATCTCTTGCTCCTCAAACAGTGAAGTGTTTTTCAGTGCTCCTTCCTTGCCCTGCGGGTTCTGTGGCCAGGAAGGAAGCATTTTCAAACTGATCCATGGTCCTGTCTTAGTGCATTTCTTTCCTTCAGAGAACCATCAGATTCCCTTAAGTGCTACTGGGAAACATGATGAGGCCTTTTACCCAGTGCCTACCACTCCTGGGCAATCTACAGGATACATCCTAGCTGCATCAGTGCTCTGTGGTACAAGGGATGGGGACAGATTTTGGCTACCTCACCAGACCCTGAAACACACTCTCATCCCTCTGTGTGCCTGGGTACCAGTCTTCTGCCTGCAGGAAGAAGTTTGCACTTGATGGCTACTCTCTGGCCAGGAGAACTAGCAGCAAGGTTACCAGGTCTGATACCTTTCAGAGAAAACTTGAGGGTTTTGCTAAGCTCTCTGTGTACCCCTTCCTATTTGCATCAAACCTATCCGCTGCGAATGGGAATACTGGGCTGGTACTGTCAGACAAAGCAGGCTGCTTTCCTATCCTCTCAATACATCAGGTCACCTTGCCATCACACATTGGTGGCTTCTGTACTGCTATCCAGGGATACCAAGAAAGGGAATGGGCTTTGTTTGGCCTTTCATTCTCATCTACTGTGGCAGACACTGACACAAAACATTGCCAACCTGAGGTGAAAGCACTGAGTAGCCAGTGTTTTGCGCATCTTCTGCCTCTCTTCTGTATACACTCAGCTCTACCACTGTAGTCACATCCTCACCTTCCTGCTATAATGACCATGCTAATTTTCAACAACCCACAGTTAGCTTTCTTACTGCTTACACAAAAGCAGTTCAAAAGGACTGAGGGGAACCCTCTCATTTAGGCCACAGATTGAAGGAAAAATAGCAACAAATTACTAGGGACCTTAGTTTTCTGAGAGTGATTTTACTTATGGAGATGTAAAATGAAAGCAGGTTGCTGGGCTTCATATATCGAGAGCACAGAGCTCTCTGCTCTTGGCACAGTGCACACAGATATTCAGAGGTAACTTTAAGTGAAGAACTACTTCCAGTGAAAAGAGCTCTTGCAGTTGTCCCCTACATAAACAGCCACCTGCCATTAGCATATCATGCCAGAGGATGGGTGTACTGGAGTGTAAGAAACGTATCGCTGACCAAGTTAACCTTCATTAATGTTAAATCTGACCAAGATGTTTTTGGAGAATAACTTTACTGAGATGTACTCTGGAGAATAAACTTTATTCTTTTGTACCGTGAGACAGTGTGAACGTGCATCAGGGAGTACTATTTAAGGAAGACAGTGATGAATGGTGGAAGAAATTCTGCAACTGGAGGAAGGGATGAGAAGGAGAAGACTAGACAATTAAAAATGGGAGCTAGCCAGGAAAGAAGAAAGTCACATGAAAAAGAGCAAGATGCGACCTAATGTGGGTAGTAACTGGTGGAAGGAATAAGTGAAAGGAGAGACATAGCAACAGCATTAGAGAAAGACTGGGAGCCAGCCAGCCAGCATGGAGAAGAAAGTGTTAATTAGCATGCCGTGGAGAAACTATACCTGTCTCTGACATATGGTGCAGGACAGGGGACTGGAGTGAAGCTTTGTAATGAGGATTTGCTGCTAAAGCTGTATATAGGTAATGAGTTGAGTGATGAGAGCAGACCGGAGGACAGCGGGCAGAAGAGCTTGGGATTAGGATGGCAGATTCCCTTCCAAGGACAGAACAGAAGTTAAGGGCTGCCTGTTGTCAGTAAACACCTGTGAAACTCCATGTTGAAGTGCCTTGCTCTCCTTAGCGCTGATACAACTAGAGGATGATCTACCTTGTCACCATCAATTCCATCAGCCGACAGCAGTGGATGTACATGTGGGAGATCTGATTGGTTTGGTCCTGCCAATGTCACCTGCCAACTGAGCTAAGGAATTCACACGACTGGGAACAGCCTGTTGCCTTTTAAGAGCAACTGTCAATAGGGCAGGGGAATAGGAAGGAAATGGAGAGAAATGTTCTGCTGCTAGGTTTCACGACCATTTGTGAGCCAGAAGAAGGAGGTGCATGCTCAGCAATCTCAACTTCTAATTCCCATCTCACTTGTGCTTCTACATCTTATTTTATCTTCCCTAAGTTCCCCTACACGCAGGTCTTCCTGTTGTCCACTTCTCTTGCAACTACTACCTGTTGACCCTGCTCAAGCCTGCATTTGCCAGCTGGAATCTCTGCTCCCACATTCAGTCCTCCTGCTCCTTTCCACTAAAGGGCTCTCCAGTGATTCTGCCTGTTTCACGCTCCCTTCCCTTAGCTCCTAACTACTCATTCGCTGCCACACATGCCCTGCTCCTTGCTTGTTACCCTACTTCTGTTCCAAACTTCTGCCCTCTGTCACCTTGGCTCCCTTTCCTTCGCTCCTGTCAGCCCACAAATGCCTCGTGGTCATTTCACTAATACTGGTTTTGCCCATTTCTTGTGTTTGGCATTCCCTACTCAGGCTCTGCAGTTCTCTCGTGTCGTCTCAGTTTCTTGTATCAGTTTATGTTGCAGTCGGGTAATTTCTCCATCCTCCTGCATGATGGAGATCCATCTCCTGGATGCCAGCAGATGGAGCAGTAACTGCACCGCTCCAAGAGCTTCCCTGCTGTGGGGCTGGTGCCTGCTGCCATCGCAGGCACGCCCGTGTATCACACCTTCAGCAAAAATAACAAGAGCATTCATATCCAGTGATGTGGTATCTCTTGCAGTAAAGTCAGTTAATCTTTTAGTACTAGCTAAACAAATGATAACTGTAAATATGTCATCTCAAACAACTACTCATATCTGAACTGTAATTCTCTTTGGCTTTTCACCTTTTATCTTGTGTCTATTTTTTATTGGTGGAAGTGATAAAATTTAAAGAAAACTTTTTTGCTCAGAGATGTAAGATTCAACCCCTCTCTGTAATCTGTAATACAAAGGGGAAGAAAAATAAATCTATCACTTAGCATAGAGAAAGACACCAGCAAGGGTTTTCAGCTTCAGAAGCTACAACCAAGAGAGTGATAATGCAAGTGTCAGAGGGGATCCCTGTTCTCTAGGATTCTGGAGCCCAAGCCCAGGAAGACATATCTGTAGAGTACAGAAGATGCCATCCAAAACCTTTTGCATAGTTAGACAAGCACCAAGAGGAAGAAGCATGATGACAGACACAGGAAGAACTAGGTGAGGTTTGCAATGTTATTAAGGGCTTTGGAGACGTGGACAGAGATGTGCTGGTCTGCCCAAGACCAGCTGGAGATAAGCAAACACTGGCCTATAAACCCTATAGCTGCACTGCTATACTATTAACTACTGCTAATGAGCTCTGTGGAAAGGAGTAATTAAGGTATGCATGAGTTCCCTAGTCTGGGTAGACACATCTTCAAAATGAAGAAAATCTGACCTGAAGATACATAAAAACACATCTTCAAAATGAAGAAAACCTGACCTGAAGATACATAAAATTAAAAGCATTCAGTGCAAGAGCCAAACTTAGATCTAAGATCACCTCACTGTGGCAACATATTCTCTCAGCCCTACTGAAACGCCTTCACCATACTTTAAGTTACAAGCATAGTGTTAGTCAAAATGAAAGTAAACCATGAATCTTACCTGATTTTGTCCCATGCCATGACATGGATACAGTATGATTCTGTGTCCAGTTACCTGATGTTCATTTGTAGGGTTATAATCAAAACAGAAGTTTGCCATTCCTCTATTCTGCAGCTAATCAAAAGAAAAAAATATTTTTAATTATTAATCTAAAGTAAGGAAGATCGACCATAGTCAGTTTACGCCCACCTTGTTGGGCTGTGATGCTTATATCCCAGAGCTGGTGAAAACTAACTGGAATAGATTAAACAGATTCAATGGCAACATCTTTCTGACTAATGTGAAATAAAACTGTTGGGACCACCTGAGCACTGAAGCAGCCAGACACAATGGCTTCCCCTGGGAATGACACTGTTCCAGCGTATTTGCAAACGAAGAAGGTAGGAACTATGAAAAGCTGTGCTGAAACCCAACAAGCCAGCAACTCATGCAGAACAGAAGATTCTGCCATGTCTTTTTTTCCCCTCAGAATCTACTTGTTTAATTTTCACATGTGGCGAACACTATATACTTTTCTCAGTTTGTCAAATGGGAGATGCTAGAACTTCTCAAAAGGACTCCAGTACCTTCTAGAGGTTGAACAAGCAGACAGATTGTAAAACCAGAAATCATTAACGTGGGTAAGATACATCTTTGGGTAGAGACACTAGGTGTGAAATTTAACATTCTTTATTAGTGTTGCCAATCTCTGACTGGCAATAGTTGCATAATTTTTTTAATTAAATTTTAAAACAATAAGTTACCTGATTTTAAAAACACCAGGTTAATTAACCAGGACTTGTATTTAAGTATTCAAGAGGCAAAATAAACTGAAAATAAGTTAAACAATGTCATCACAATTACTGACTCCTAGTATTAGCCACTTAACCAAATTTAAAATTACATAGAGCAAAAAAGGTTCTGTAAACACAGGTTCAAGCTGAACTCCCCCATTATTGAGTGTAATTATATCACAGACAAAAAGAATAAGCAGAGTAAATCTCAGAAGAGTTACTTTAGCAAGGTGTAATTTCACCGCTCTTCCCTAGTCATGATAATTGTATCCCCAGTGCTTATTGTGGAGAGTGAAGGGACACGAAGGGATTGCAGAAGGCTAGAACCAATCAAACAAGACAAACCACACAGGACCCAAACCCACCACAGAGCAAACCACACAAGCTGGAAAACTAAATACTTGTGTTCTACATATACTTTACTTTCCCAGCATCTACCTTTATTGCTCCCCAACGTCACTGTTCCCCTGCTTTGTGCCCACTCCCGATGAAAGACAGTCAAGCTCTTGGCACTCTGCATGCCTGGGCTGTTGGCCCAAGGCAACAGCAATACACTGCGGGGGGTGAGGACAACCACTGAGCTGTGGCAGCCTGGGACCCTTACAGGGCTGCTGGGGCTATGAGGCTTTCCTTCCAGAACCAAGTATATAAATGCAGTACCCTTACAGGCTTTGCCTCTTAACTCCCCTCTGAACTTGTTTCCAGTATGCATGTGGTATATTTTTTCAGTACTGGATAAAATAACATCTGAATTTACTGTTATGACAAAATTCAATCTTAGTTTTAGTACCCAAGTTTACCAGAAGCAAAAGAAACCCCCCTGGGCACTGTTTCTACAGAAAGCCCTGCTTGGTTTGATGGGAATGCACTAGACCACTGCACCCCTCCTCAAGCTGTCAAAAGACGACATTTTGTTTACCTTCATAACACTAGGGAAGAATTACACTTAGGAAAGAAAAGTGTCTTTTACAGATGATTTTTAACGCTACCCTGGTATTACAGAAACCAAACAATAAGCTCATCATTTCTACATTCTACATCAAGACATGTCAATTTAAAGTCATAACCACCTAAAATTGGTAACTGTGTCTCTAAAAACAAATTGGTTTTAGTTGTTGTCAGGGGTTGTCCTCAGGATGAGAGGGTCTCTCATTAGTATGCTTAACAACATATGACTTTGCCTGACTGTCTGCTGTCTCCAGGGGACGATAAATGCAGCAAAGCCTTTATCCATGGTGCCTTTCCAGACAACCCAACAGCTTCAGTACTGCTCTGAGCGTGTGCTCTTTGCTGTCAGCCCCTAAGCATGTGCTCCCTTTTGTGTCCTGAAATTTTAAATAACCTGCTTTAAAATGCCATGCACCACCAGAACTACGGTAAATCTCCTCCACGTATTACTTAATGCCCAAATACAGACAACTAAACAAAACCCATGTAAAAAATTAGTAACTTAAGTTTCATTTCAGATGGTTTAAAACTGAGCCTGTACTCCCCAGGATGCCACCACATATGTTTCTCTTTCATGCCTAAATGCTTCTGGTATGTGCAGACATATTCCTAAGCATACACGGTCTATACTTCACCCTGTTTTTTCTAGCTTTTTTTGTCAAACATTGGTACAGGTTCTTTTATACCCACATTTCATCAGGAAGACTAATAGATATTCAAGACTTAATTAGTGGGAATAGTGCATATTAAGCTGTTATGACCTGATCTGAAATGACAAAGATTTGAAAATAATCAGATCTGAAAATCTGATAACAGCACCAGTTATGAAATCAAATTTAAAAAAAATAATAATAAAAAAAATCTACTCTATATTCCAAGGCAGAAAAATGCATTACAAAATTTGTGAAAGCAGTATTTTTCTCTTGTTAAATAAGAATGCACAGTTTAAGTTCCTTTTACGTGAACAGCTCTATCAAAACAGCAATCATCCATTAATTTCTAAAGCTATCTTTGTTCCCATATCCACCATAAACAGTCATGCAATAAGAACAAAATTTTCTCCATTACTTACCTTGTTTTGCAGAATGCTGCATTAGAGAAACAGAAGCAAGAAAAAATGTTGATCACCTTGCCATTAAAACACATAGTACAGATCTAAAAAGTTCTGCCCATGCAGGTTTACTGGCTGCATCTTCCTAAAACATGTGCCTCCTACAGGTACGTTTTGGGTGTACTCTACATGGCCATTTAGTTACCACTCTGGAGGCTGAGACAGGAAATAAACAGCAGCTACTGAGATACTCACCTCAGACCTTTATCCCTTACTGCTTGGAGAAATTTATATCTGTTGTTTCCTAACATCTGGACACTTGCATATAACAAAAGAATACAGATGGCATTTTGTAAATAATTCTTAGGTTTTGGGGTGGTCTTTTTAAAGATAAAATCCATTTCATATAATGGTAAGCAAAGCATCAACAACAGATTTTTGACATCAAAACTTCATCACATTAGTTGATAAACAGCTAGTGGAGCACAGCCAACCTCTCCATCCACAAAATAGATCAGAATCCTCTTTATTCTGCGACAGTGGCATTGGTGCTGATGCCTTAATGGTATGGGCAGATGATACTGTAGGACACAGCAAGATTTGAATTTGTAGCAAGCCAACAGCTTCATGGTATTGACCAGGCATAAGCTTTTACTTCAAAGGTAATTTGAGCGGTCACAGGGAATGATTTTACTGAGTAAATGCCACTCTCATATCACCCTTTTTGGAAAAAAAGATTGTAAATATCCTCAGATTTCTGTTAACATAAATGCAGTGCTGAAATGGGTATGCAACACTGATGACTGAAGTCCTTTGAAGAAATCAATGATGAGACTGCTGTTGGAATTCAGTTGCTCACCCCAGCCTCTCTCTGGGAGGCTCAAGAGCACACAAGCACACATCTCAAGTGATGGTGTGTTCACTCAAGATTAGTATCAAACACTTGAATTTCTCCCAATTCCTTTAAAGAAGTCTGTCTTGAGCTTTCAGAGGCTGTACAGCCAATGGAGTGGTACATATTTGCCTGTGTTGAGCATCAGATCGACAAGTCTAGTCAGCCAAGTCAATCTCAAGTGGAAGCTCTACAAATTGTGGTAGAATGCAGTTTTAGAGGTATACCCTAGAGGAGGCTGTTTTGGATCCTGAAACCTCAAAATTTTAACACCAGACATGTAATAAACTTTTTGATTACATCACTTAAGTCACATAGCTAAGATCTCTTCTGTAAGCCTGTCCATATATATCATGTGTTATTTAGGTAATTTATTAAATGGTCTCTTTCACGTCACAGCAAAATAAAATTCTTCATATTTCTAAAGGGTTAAAAATCTTTCCTCCTTATCTAAATTAAAAGAAAATTATGATTTGAAAATTTGAAAATTCATTGAAGACAAGATGGTCTTGGGCAAAATGTGGAAAGAAGTCGCCAACAGGAAAGTTCAAGTTTTTGATCTCTCAACTGGTTCAGCCATTGCAGACAATGAAAAGAGCCATTGGCTGGACAGTCAAAACAGACATCTGTCAGCTTATTTGCTTCACATTCATCTAAAAGAAAGATCAGCTAGAAATTGTTTGAGAAGAACAAAGAAAAACTTCTTGTATCAGCACATAATATGGTTTCATTGCTAAGTGATCAAACTTACAGAAAAGGAGAGATAAAATACTGACATTTGCACTGACACTGTCTTTTAAAAGCAATCTGGATGCCAAGCTGAAAGTCAAATTCAGCTGACCATGATCTGTACCCTCAGATACACACCCTGAATGCCAGATATACTTGGTATACCCGAGAGGGGAGAGGGAACCCAACTATTCCCTCACCTTGCAGCCACGCATTTCTACAGTCATCAACACCACAAATTGATGACAGAACTGCCCAGTTCCCCCATCCTTACCTAGCTTCACAATGCAACAAAGCCACAGTACTAATATTAAACACAAGACAGAGTCCCTAGTGGTGTCCACACCATCCGTCCCCAGGATGGCCAAGATCTGTGAGCAGACCTAGTCTGGGCTATATAGGTAAGAGATCTGCACAGCACACAGACCTGGGGTTCAGTTCAGGTCTCTTTAAGATTTGACACCCCCTGAAGCACAAGTACGGTTCACTGTAAGTGCATATTCAAGGATGGTTAAATCAGATGCTGTAGCAGAAAAGAGAGGCAATGGTGCTCTACACAAGAACCTAAAAAGGATTATCAGCCTTTCCAGAAACACTGACAACTTATTATATTAACTCACCAAATACCTACCAGCTTCAGTCCCTTACAATAACTAAGTCAACATGTTTAGTTCATGTCCCACACAAAGTTCCAAAGTTACATGGAATCCCAAGAACCAGAAATACACAGCTGCCCAAGGCACTCTATAGCTTAAAAATGGCAGCTGCTTGAGCCAAGGCAGGAGACAGAATCACACAACCACAGAATACTTGGAGCTGAAAGGGACCTTTACAGACTATATAGTCCAACTCCCCTGGTACGGGCAGGGTCATCTTCCATTAGGTAAGATTGCTCCAAGCCCTGTCCAATGTGACCTTGAGCACCTGTTCCAGTGCCTTACCATCTTCATTCTAAAATCTTTCTTATATCTGGTTAAAGATAAAAGACAGACCATGCCTATGCCCCTACCCTGGCAGCTGAGGTGCCCTGAGAAGGAATTTAATGTGTTCCCATTCAGAGCTCTAGATGCTTCTAGTTCACCTTGGCTTAATATGCCAGTGCACAGACAATACTGGGAGCTCAGATGGGAAATTGGATTAACCTCTCCAAATTTTCTTTGCTCTTTCATTAGACTATGGGGACTTATGTTGGGCTCCTACCAAGATGCTATGCAAATCAAAGGGGAACAGCCCTTGGAAGTTGTGGCAATTTAAAAGTGTCCATGCAGTTACCTTTCTATGTAATGCTGTTATCTCATACAAATAATTAAATATTTTTAAAAGATTTCATCTCATAATGGCGTCTGTAACTTTAAAGTTTGAAATTTTACGGTTTGAACTTCACTCCACTGTTCCAGTACTGCAGCTTGCATGGGAAAGTCTGACTTAAGTTTAAAACCAAAAAATTTATGAATGAGAACACTCAATTTTTTTATAATATCCCTTCTTAAAGTATGATTTTGTTTGGAGTATTGAGTGAAATCAGCATTGTGGCATTTCAGATTTAATGATACTATATAATTTTGGTATAAAGTGTACTCACGTTACTAGTAAGAGATGTATTTCCATTATTTCTAGGCCTCAGGCAGTTTGGATAAATGCAATCATAGCTCAGGAAAAAGTATTAAAAATTCTATATGTTTAAATACAGTTTTAGGCAGCTAACCTTTTAAAAAAACAGAATCATTACATAGAGTAGAAATGTACATATATCAGGAGAAAAATTTGAGCACAAGTGCCTAATAACCAGTGCATGGCACTGAGTACTGCTCAATAATACCTGCATTTATTTCAGTAACATAAGAATGATCTAATCTTAGGTTTTTTCAACTTCAGTGTAAAGATTTCCAACAGAGGAAGAAAACCCCATATCCCTCTGCAATTTCTTTGAACAATTAAATAACCTCACCTTAAGGTGAACTGTTAACAAAGCTGAGGCTTTTAAACACAGTATTTTTACAAACCAGAAAAGCACTACACAGCTAAGGCAGGAGTAAAGAGCACGATCAATGATTCATTGAAGTTAGCAGATGGGACTCAATATCCACAAATCAGTTGAATCAGTAGGTGTCATTTTTGCACTGTCACTTAGAGTATAACTGTACTTTAATCACATTTTAATTCTTCCTGCCAAAAAAAAGGTGTACTCTGATTATGCTCACAAGTAGGTGACAGCATTTAAGAATTGTTTTTAAAGAATAAATTGAGCACACCTAAATTACATTGTAGATACCTCAAACAGCTCTGAACGAGAATTATCATTTCTTGGTATTGAGAACACCTTTCCTAAGGATGACACCTGCAGTTAAATTGTGGAAGAAACTGCACAAATCCCTTCCTCTCCCCAGCAGGTTGAAGTGCTATCTCCACCTCCAATCTAGGCTTCCTTTTGGAGCGCAAGGGATGGAGAAGGAGGGTAGGATAAGGTGACTGAAAGGCTCTTGGAAGGTAAGTCAGATTGCTTCGACTGTCTGGCCTTGTCAGTTAACAATCCAGCACAAGGCAACAGAAACCGAAGCAGCGTTGTACTGGGGTCTGTTCAAGGTACTGGATAATGGTGGATGTTCTCTCTCATGCCAGTGATCACACAGAGATACCAACTCAAGTGCAAGCTCCAAGACAAGGAGGGTGGCTACTCTCTCAGAAGCTCCTATGGGCTTTGCTGCCAACTGATGAAGTCCCAGTAGGAGCTCCTACAGCTCCCTGCGGGAAATACAGCCCCTGTGGGAAACTGCAGCATTTCCACACTAGGGGCTTTTTCATTCAACAGTAACAAAAGAACAAGTGCAGGGAAACTTGGTTCCTGCATGTTTTCTATGCCCACTGAAGGAGATCCAGCATAGACTAACTGAAGTGCAGATGGCAGCAAGACAGGTGGATTGCGCTAGGGGCTGGATGCGATGCAGCAGTGTGGGAATGCAGCTCAGCTAGATCTGCAGGGGGACCAAGTTACCAGCAGAAGTACTTTTAAGTCAAGGTGCCACTCATAATCCAGAAGATATTTTATACATCTCTGCCTGGCAGAAAGGTGCAGTCTTGTCTTCCTAAGAAGACACACAGCAGACAGCTGTTGATTTTTCCGAGGAAGAAGGCATTTGCTACATCATCTCTGACTTCATCCTGCTCAAATGAGATTACAGTAATGTGATATACATGGAGCTAGAGTTTATATTTATTTATAAGATGCAAAGACCATAGAAAGTTGTTGACTCTTAAAAAAGGAGAAAATTCTGATGCTGAATCAGTGAAAATTGCTTGTGAACCTGTGCTGGTCTAAAGTGATCCCAGATTAAAAACGAATATGTTGGTCTTGATGCGCAGAGTCCTGTATGATCTGGGAGCCCATAGTACCAAGTCTCTTTCCCATCATAAGAGCATCATGGTTTTCATCAGATAAAAAGTGCAAATACATGTTTCAAAGTACAATGTATTTTCAAGTTGACAACTGAAAGCTAAAATACTTTGTCGTTCTCTTGGTTTCCTATGCAACATTTCAAGAAATAGAAAAAGTCATCCTTTGCTGCCTTTAACACTCCCAAGATGTCACTTGGAAGGTCTAATTCATGGCAACAATAACTGTTCTCCTACCCTCTCACAGACTTCATAAACAGCATCCTCTAGAATAAAGATTCTGACAGAAACCACATTTTAAAGCCTATCAGTTCTAACTGAATTCTAACAAAATCCCAAACTGATTTTGGCGTAAAAATACCTTCATGCTGAGATAGTAGGAGAGCTCAGAATACTGTCAGGAGGCCCCTTCTCGGTAGCCACGTACCATTCCAAAGAAGCCTGGTCTGTCCTCAGGTACATGAAGCTCTGGGTACACGTTCTCCAAGAACCATTTGAAGTCCTTACATTTCAGCTTCTCTCGAAGGAGTCTCCTTTCTGTCACATCTCCATATGGCTCCTGAAAGGGAAAAAACAAACAAACAAACAAACCAAAGCAGAAAAAGATAAAAAAATATTTTAAAAAATGCCCCAACCAGAACAGATGCTCTCTTTTAAATTATCTGCATACATTATTAGGAGCCGTATGCTAAAGTGATGAGTAGAACTTCTAGCCAGGAAAAATCCCCATGTTTGGGTGGTGGATTTGATTTCATTATCCTTACACTTGTTAAATGTTGACAAAAAAGGACTGGAACGGTGCATCTAAAACTTTAAAATATTCTAGAAGAGAGTTTGTCTGAGAAAACTCAAATGTGCAAATATAGAAGTCCCTGAATACAGATTGCTGGGAACTGAGAAGGCATACTGGAAAATAAAACTTCCATTTCTTGATAATGGAAAATCTCAGAAGCACTGAATGAAGCTTGAGATTTCTGAATTATTCCACCATCCATTTGCAAATTACCTGTACAGACATTTTTACACTTAACTGATGAAATTTGTAAAATCTGCTAATGTTTCCTTCGAACTTCACAGTTTTGGGGACTGAGGATTATGAAATCTTAAACCTCCAGAGAAAAGCTTTCATTGCAGACTTTTCCCTGTCTATAGACTGGAGCAGAGTTCACATCTTTTCATGTCTGTCTTCAAAACTCTATATTGGCTAGGGACTTCAGACAGTCAGGCATGAGGTACCATTTGCAGCTCCCAGATTTTTACAGGTCACTTGACACACTCTTTCATCAAACCACAAATATATTTGCATTTCTCAAAGCTGTAGAAATATCACTGAAAACACAAGGCAGTTGTAAAGCAGAGGCAGAGATGCCTGCTTGAATAAACAAACAGCACGACACATTAGCTCTGAGGTCTGAACATTAGTTAATCCTGAAGTGAAACTTTATAGACACAAATTCTGCAGACATAGCATCAATCATTTTTCCAGTATGCTATGGAACTAAATATTTGGGTTAGATGAAGTAAGAGGGACTGAACTCAACCACTGCAACAAGTGGTGCATGGAGTACTGCAGAAGTCAAAGTGCATCGGTGGCAACTTTGATAAGTGAAATAAAATGCACAAGTCTCAGCTTACATCCACTGTAACATACAAATATCCTTTAAAGTTCAAGTTCTGTGATGACAGACATTAGCTGACCAGAACCTTACAAGAAAAAATGTCAGCATTTATTGCTGGTTTCTCTTTGTATATGACAAACAGAACTAGCTTGGCATTGTCTGTGAGCTCCCTTCTTCAGATAGGCAAACCCCATATTTCTCTCAAAGTCAGACTCTAATAATAAAACCTAAATGGCTTTTATGTTGTTAAAGTAAAACAATTATTACAAGTGCATAGACTATAATAACCTAATTACCCATTTTAATCCAAAGGAACACGAGACGGAAGCTAAGTAAATTCATCTTCCTCAGTGTCCTCCAGCATATCTTTTAAAAGCCTAATCATTTCAAGAGCACTTTTTCCCGCAGCACATCTATTGGGGTAGGCCACTCAAATGCATGGGGAGCTCCCTGTCCCCCTGTCTGGTCCCTAAACTCAGGTCCAGCACAGCCAGAGGTGGGTGCCCAGCAGCTCACCACAAGGTAGTTCTCTCCACACACAAAACCAGAAAGCCAGCACTCAAAAACCTTTCTGTGCAGAGAAGTGCCTGAGGAGATCAAGCACGTCTAGAAAAAAGGAACAGCAGAGAGTGATTTCTTTTAGCCCTGAATTTTGGACTTTATGCCAGAGGTTCGTATAATTTCTAGACATGGTGAGGATGTTCCAGTGTTATCTTTTTCCAGACTACAGGCCCCTCACGATAAATTATATCCAAGCTATGCATTTCCACAGTGATTTGCTGTTCTGAGCTGCTCAATTTTCACAGTATTTATCTCCTGAAAAATTTTGCAAACAAATGATCTTGTATTTTCTTCCTCAGGGAAAACAAAAATATCCCCTTTTTTTAAAAAAAAAAAAAGGAGAGAAACAGAAGTGATACTTCAAATATTTTATTAAGAACTTTTTCATCTGGGTTCCCAGGACTGATTTCAATATTGATTTAAGTTTGTTTCATGCTGTTCTGTTTTTCTGGTTTTTTTTTTTTTGTGGTTGGGTTTTTTTTTTTGGGGGGGGGGGGGGGGGGGGGGGTTTGTTTTTGTTTTTTTTTTTGGGTTGGATCTG